>KK120998.1:172683-201439 GCA_000611955.2 Stegodyphus mimosarum | reverse complement strand
AAAAAAAAAAAAAAAAAAGACAGTTCTATATCTCTCGTTCTACTGGCCCGATTGACGAAATTCAAATTGCATTTTTCATGTCTCGAAAGCGCGACTTAAAATATATATAAGATTTATATATAGCATCATTCTAACATAGGTATTTTGACACAAAATGGGTCTTTTTCTGAAATAACATAGTAATTTTTTTCCATATTTCGATTCTACGACTAAAATTATGCCTAAATATTACATTTTGTAAAATTGTGTGCGAAATTTACAGAGAATTTCATAAATTTAATTTGGCAATTTTTTTCAGTTTCAGCCAAGAATAATTCACTTGGCGAACTTCTTAATATGTGGCAACGTATTTTCCTTCCCTTCCATGGTGCAGCGGAGGAAAAAAAGTCACATTAGATTATGTGACGAAGTCACGCTTCAGGTTCCTGGGCTTCGCCCTACCCTGTGTATAATTTTTGTTGAGGATGCACATATCTTTAAGTTGAGCATAGCATAGTAAAGTCACATCGGTTCCTGCCTTTTTACATTGTTGATAAGAGGAAAAAAGTCGCATCGTTCTACTTTCAAATTATTTCAACAAAGTGCGTAAACCACATTTTCGTTATTATCGCTTTCGACAAATATGCCAAATTTCAAAACGCGCCAATATATAAATTCGCTTATGTCTCGAGAAATTTTGAATAAAAAGCTGTAATTTTTTGCAGGTACGCTTAGAAATAAATCTACTTTAAGATAATGGCAAAAACTTTATAGGTTATAATTCAATTTTTTTTTCGAAAAATTTATAAAAATTATTTAAAAATAAATGATAATAAATTGGCAAATTTTGTTTGGAATGCACTTAAATTTCGAACTGTATAAGAAGAAATCGAATAAGTTTCATAAAAAAAGAGATATTAAGATAAAGAGATTTCATAAAAAGAGATATACATATCAAATTCAATTAACATGGAGGAGCTAAAATTTTGAGAGCTAATTTTGGAAAAACGACTCGTGCGGTTTTTACAAAACTTGGCAGTTTGGCATCATTTGAGTCGTAGAATCGAAATATGGTAAAAAATTGGCATGTCATTTCAGAAAAAAGTCCGATTTTGTGTCAAAATACCTATATTAGAACAATGCTATATATAAATGTAATACATATCTTAAGTCGCGCTTTCGAGACATAAAAAACGCAATTTGAATTTCGTCAATCGGCACAGCAGAACGGAAGATATAAAACTGTCTTCTCCCCCCCCCCAAGTGTGCGTTTGGAGGTTGCAGGAAAACCCCTCAAACTTCTTGCTCACGCTCGAACTTCATAGTTATTATACAAATTGGTAAGTAATCTCGTCTACTAGTGGTCGGATATTAGTCGATACACAGTAGCCTCGCGATTTACCGGGCTGCGGGTTAACCACACTCTCATAAAAAAAAACTGAGATTGTTGATTGCGACGCAGTGGAAAAATTACAACCATACGTAGAGTAAGTAAAAGAAAATAGCTTACGAAAAGTAAAACAGGAAAGGTAAAGAAGAATGCGTGCAAAAACAGTAATGAAAACGAATGATGTTACAACATTTGGGAGTAACCTGTTCATAATTCGAAATATATAAGGCTTGTTAAATCAGCCATTAAAAATAAACTATTCAATCTTTAAAAATAATCAAGTGCACAGCCATTAATCTTGTATTTCCAGTTAACATCAGCTAAAATAGAGAGTAATATGAAGGACTGTTGAAAATATGAATCATACGATTCCCTTGTACGGCCCATTAAATTTCACACATTATTTGCTGCACTTCGTTTTAAACTTATTTTATTAGAGATATACACTCATGTCCAAAATTATCTTTACATACCCAAAAATGATGATATTCAATGAAATATCGAATCAATGTGATCCGTATTTGCAGGGAATGTGTGAAAACCAAGCCTAATTAGCATTATCCAATCAAAAGTAATCAAACGGTTTGTGATATGCAAATCTAGGCGTTACGTCATCCAAGGGTGAATCAAGCGCTTTGCGCAAACTGAATATTTGAGTGAATTTCTGCAACATAGTGTGTAGGGAGTCAAAGCGGTTTGTTATGGCTTCGAAGTATTATTTGGAAGAATCTGTAAAGTGGCGAATTATCGGCCGTTTAGAAGCAGGGCAGTCAATCATGGAAACAGCCACATGTCTGAATATTTCAAGACAGACAGTCTCTAAGCTATGGAAACACTTTCAAAATGATGGAAGTGTTGTAAGGACGCCTGGACAAGGTCGGAAACGAATCACAACTGCTTCTGAAGATCGGTATCTGGCATTAACTGCCCGTGGTAACAGAAAGGCTACTGCTCGCCAGTTAAGTTCAGAGCTTGCAGCCGCCACTGGAACTGTTGCATCACGGCAAACAATATACAGAAGGCCTAATGAAAAAGGCCCTTTATGCCAGAAAGCCAAAAGTATGCGTTTTACTGTCTTCACAGAAAAAGAGGGATCGCTTTAATTGGTGTAAAGAACATTAAAACTGGACTGAACATCAATGGTCCCATGTTCTCTTTACTGATGAGTCGAGGTTTAGTTTAACTGGTGATTCTAAACGTGTTTACATCTGGAGGGAGTCAGGAACACGAAATGATCCCTCGAACATTGTGGAACGTGACCGTTTCGGTAGTGGAGGTGTGATGGTATGGGGTGGAATAATGATCGATGGACGTACGCCCCTACACGTGTTCAGCAGCGGATCTGTGACAGGCCAGATATATCGGGATGAGGTCTTAGATCCTTATGTAAGACTTTTCAGGGGTGCATATGGACCTGACTTTTTATTTATGGATGATAATGCCCGTCCACATCGAGCAAACCTCGTTGATGAATTCCTTGAAAGTGAAGACATTAAGCGAATACCTTGGCCACCAAACTCTCCTGACCTTAACCCGATAGAGAACTTATGGGACTACCTTGGAAGAGCAATTGCACGTATACATCCTCCTCCTAGAGATGTAAATGCTCTGAAGACGGCATTGCTGGAAGAGTGGAGATTAATTCCCCAAACTGTGGTTAACAACGTTATTTCCAGCCTTAAAACACGTTGTGATATGTGTGTACAAGTCAGGGGAGATCATATTCCATATTAAATTCGTAAGACTTAATTCTTTTTCTGAATCATTCCTTTTTTTCTTAACTCTCTTTGTCACACTTTATTACCATTTTTATTGTTTCATGCTACAATTTTATATCATACGAGGTGATCTTCAATTTTTTCTTTTGCATTTATGTGTCATCATGTTATGTATGATTCCACGAAAATTCATTGAATTATAAGTCATAGTCTCTGAGAAATCCGTGAATTTATGCATGTAAACATAATTTTGGACATGAGTGTATTTCTCATTCATCCAATCAATTTGGTTCTCATTTCGCGGCAAGGCAAAATATACATAAAACTCAAAACGTCTTCATTAAAAATTGTAAAATGAAGAAACATCTAAAACATCAAATACGGTTAAAAACAGTTAAAAAAAAACAACTTTTACAATTAAAGTTTGACGTTTTTACGAAAAAAACAAGCAATTCGAGCAACGGACAAGAAGGCAAAATTTTCGGTGCAAAAGAACAAAATGTTAACGTTTCAATCCCACTGGGCAAAAAGACACTTAGAATGTTTCACCAACTGGCTTAATTCTGGTATAAAACTTCAACTGGCATAAAAATTTTTATTATCGGATACCGCGAAAAGTTCAGTCATATTCGTCTTCCGTTATATCTTCAGGCACATCATCGAATTTTGTTTCATCTTCACCATCACTGTTATTCTGATCCATAAATAAATAATCGTCTTCCGTTCCACTTAGATTGATTCCATGCTTTTATTATCCAATCACACACTATTTCTAGACTAGCATTGTAAGGTTTTAGTTAAACTAACCAAGTTTTATTTTAAGTTAAATCTGTCTATCTCCTGTCTGCTTCAACTTCCTGTCAGAAGAAGCGCGCGTTTTTAGCTTATGCTAATTTTTGAAGTACAGCCAAGTACTATTTAAGCCAGAGGTAGAAACCTCTCGGTGTGTGAGAGCTTTGCCTCAGATCACGGTCACGCCGCTCAACGTTCGCCTGACCAGCTAGCAGTTTAAATTTATAAGCCATAGTGCTTACTACGTGATTGCATTGTAAAACAAATTAAAGTGCGTTAGTATTTAATATATCTTGCTACGCACCCTTTTCGGTAGAGGCCAACTTCCGCGAATTGCTCTGCGAAGCAAAGTTTAATTTAATTTCTATTTTAGGTATAGTTTTAAAATTATTTGACTGTTAAGTTCGACCCAAGTGTGGTCTTTTACTTTCTGTATCTCTCCCGAATTGGGAGGTTTGTATTTAATAGTGAGTGAATAAAAGAGGATTTCAAATCCCTTCACGTGCAGTTATTATCCAGCCCAGCAGATACATCAGAACATAGCGTACCTTCCGCTCCCTGTTCCAGTTCAGGACTGACTATTGGAGGTTAAGAACACTTTACAGAAATTACCATGTTTCCAAAAAGGATACACAGAACACTAAGTCCTGACAGCATGACGCATTTGACCTCCTTTTCCTTCCTTGCCTTCGATAGTCACTTCAAAATCACGGGTTATAGTTGTAGAGACATTAGGCATTTTTGAATCAGGAGACGTGAAACATGAGCAATGCCCTTGCCTGGGCTCGGACCTCTCGAATACGCGCCGAGTGTGCTGACCATTACACTACGAAGGCGGGAGAAATACCTTATATACAACTCCCTTTTAAGGGACGACTGGGGATTAGGGAACCCTATCGCGAAATCCTGGTGGTGGAGAATCATCATCCACCACCTTTTTTTTTAGTTCGGGCGGCACTGTAGAGATATTAGGTTATTTTGGAGCAGGAGATATAAAAAATAAGCAATGCCCTCGCCGGGATTTGAACCTTGGACCTCTCAATACGCGCCGAGTGTGCTGATACTTACACCATGAACGCATGCTAAAAAGGCGGGAGAAATACCTTATAAAGTGACTACAGAAGGAGAAAACATCTAACTGCTTATACCGCGAATTCATTCGGGTCGGAAATTACCTCAAACAATGTCCCCCTTTTTTCGAAACACTAGAATAACATTCCTCTGCACACCTGCATTGAATACAAAGGACCCTCTTTGCAGAATTATTAATCCCTTAAGCGCATTATTATTATTACTCCCCCCCCACACACACGTATTGTTCCTTTTATCGTTTTGCCAATTCAGTACACTGTTGCTCGAAAGCCTGAGAAAATTCTTCGAATTAATGCCTTCAAAAAACATAATATAAGTATTGCACATGTATCTTTGAGGTTTCTTCGTAAAGAAAAGGGTGCGCGTTATACTGCAAATATATTTAAAAACTAAAAAATATAGTTTGAAATTATAGGTGCGCGTTATATGGCAGGATATACAGAATTAATTATAGAATTATATTATAATCTGATATAAAATCAGTAAGCATATATTTCTGACTATTTTCGCAATAAATAGTATAAAAGGAATAATTGAAAATAAAACTAAATAATAATATTTTTAAAACTGGTAAATACTAATTCATTGCATATTCTCCCCCCAAAATATACAAATTTACAATTAAAAGAGGATCGGTTTGTAAAAATAACACAACAACTCTTTAAATAAGAAATAGTATTATTTACTCTTTCATTACGTTTATTAATTAAGACAATTTATCCCCACAGTATTTAATAGATTAAAGGTAGCCGCAGGTTTAAGGATTCCCTGCACATCAGCACACGAAGATCGAAGTCCCCATAACATTTTCAGAATAAAACTTGGCCTCTGTTCCACTGACTCTTAAGCGCCAAGAATTAAAACCACCGGCTGCGAGATAATAACGCCTTTACAACAACTCCGCACACAAACGCAAAGCAATGCTAATAACAAGAATTAGGAGCTTAATCCCAATTATAAATTTGTGTCGTCGAACAGTCGTTATGTTTAAAGAACTCTCTTTCGCTACCCGGGGATCCTGCCTGTAATCGGTGAGCTGAATGAGTTCTTTTCGAACGTTCTCCAAGGAGGGGGATCGACCACTCATTTCGAATCTATTCGCCGGACGCGTCTCGTACCTACCAGACGGTCTTTAAACAATTTAGTTTCCGTTCAGATGGCGGTATAAATGTCGTAGCTGGTTTAAGCCAAGCTACGTTGCTAGGTAACTAAACATTGCTACGTCAGAAAAAACTGGGTTAGAGGTTTTTAACGTAACGTTTAAAGTTTTCAACTTTATGCCTACTTGGTATAAGAGTCGGCCAATCAAAGCGCGAAACCTACCGAGCGGGAAAGCAGTAGACATAACCACGCATGCGTAGATTTAGCTTTCTAATTGGCATGGCTGTCTCGCAGGTGTGAACGGAACTCACGCATTTTATGCCTTATGTCTATGACAATGGAACTTAAAATGTCTATGTCTATGAGTAATTCTATAAAGTCTACTATTCTTATAAGGTCTATGTCTATGAGTCTATGACATTTATACCACCGTCTAAACCAGCGGTTCTCAACTAACGCGTATCATCTAAAGAAAAAAAATTGAAAAATCTTACTACCACCATTACACTTTACAGTGATTATTTTTCAATTTCTCAATAAAAGTATTTTAAAAAATTATTTTGCCATTTCCACAACCTATTGGCTATTAGTATTAAATATGCACGCATAAAAAATATTGGTTTAAAAATTGGTTACCATTTTAATTATCAAAATTTAGGTTGTAATGCTTGAATTATAAAATTTAGTGCGAAAATTTGGGCCTGTTTAAAAAAAAAGGGGGAGAGATAAATTTCTTTGTGTCTGGTCGTATTTCACTTCGTTTTAACCGTAAACTAGGATCCACTCTTAATTTTTTTCTGTATTTATTTTTCAAATACATCATGGAAGAAAATCCTTGCTCACACAAATAAATTCTGCAAAAAGGTGATAAAAATTTAAGTTTTATTTGAAAAGCCTTTAAAAATTCTTTTTCCCCATTCGTTCGATTTGGAAAATTGTTCGATTGAGGAATTTGTTCCATCACAGGAAATTTCTATCAACTTTTTTTTTCCCCACGAGATTTTTTAAAATTTAGTAGTTAAAAATACTCTCTTTCTTTGCGTACCACCGGTTAAGAATCGCTGGTCTAAACGGATCCGTTAGAGAAACCGTTAGCTGGTCTAAAGGCTGTGGAGGACCTCCTAAGGGAAATTGCTCGTATTTAAGTTAAACATGGGGAAAACCTACAAAAAGAAACATGCAAACGCCTCTTCTTCAGGCTTCTAACCCACTGCAAAAGTACCAGTATTCAGTGATCTTGTAAGGTTTTAGTTTAAACTAACAAAGTTTTATGTTAATTTTCTCTTTCCTGTAAGTTAGGAGTTTCCTGTAAGTTATTTCAACTTCCCGTTAGAATGAGCGCGCGTTTCAGCTTTATGCTAATTTGAAGTGGAGCCAAGTATTGAAAAGGTTAGCGAGGAACTTCTCAGTGTGAGAGAACGTTTAGTCTCAGATCACTGCTGCTCTGTTCGACGTTCGCCTGACTAGCTAGTATTTCAGTTCTAAGCCTTAGCGCTGTTACGCTATTACTTATTGAAGAAATCTAAGTGCGCTAGTATTAGCTAAATCTTGCTACGCACCATTGATAGTTTACCATAGAGGCCAACCTCGCGTTTATAGCTCAGTGAGCAACAACTACTTAATTTCTACTTAACTTTATTTTAAATTATTTGATTGTTCAGTTTAGACCCAAGTGCGGTCATTATTTTCTGTTATCCCTTCCGAGTTGGGAAGTGGCTGTAAATAGTCGTTTAATAAAAGGGTCATTTTAAAACCCTCCCTGCGTGCAGTTATTCTACCACAGTTAGTCTACCGCAGAACATAGCTGCATTCAGCTCCCTGTTCGAGATCAGGACTTTGATAAAGTTACGAATATGTTCGCCAAAAGTATGCACAGAACACTCAGTCCTGACAATCTTAATGATTCGCAAACTGGTAGCGCAAACAATTCCTGAAAGCTTAGAAAGTTCTCCACGAAAGCATCTCTTCCCTTAAGCAGATAGTCCTTGAGTGCTTTGCCATAATCAAGCCCACCAAATTCTTGAATGACGACCGATATGAAATATTCAACTTTTCTGACGCGTTTGAACGCAGCAAGCATTTTAAGTTAAAATACCTGAAAATACCCAAATCTTAGAAAGGAAAAGGAAGCCTGCCAGTTATCTAGCACATTTTTTATTAACATTCTTAGAGCGCAATTCAGGTCTTCAAAAAGTGATGAAATTTTTGTTTAAAAATCTGTAGTTTTTTTACTTCATAAAAATCTAATTAGCTTGAACAATATACACAATACGTTTATACATTTTTAGAGCGATTTTGATAAAGAATTTTTTTAAGCAAATGTTTCGGAATAAATATTTCTGGCATCAATTTATTATTTGAAACGAGAACTATCGTCTGCTACTTTTAAACTCATTCTTCATCTAAAATGTCGCATATAAACAAGCTGTGGATTGAAAGATACTATATTTTTTGGCTTTCAAAAAAAAAAGTTCCTATTCAATAATTCAAAAACATTATGAAATGGATGGCATTAAAACTTCTAAGTGCAAAAAAAAGCAATGCTATTAATTGGAAAGGGAAAAACCGTCAATCAGTACTTCGACGTAAAAAGAAGACTCCAAACGAAAACCCGGAGAAAACTACGTACTGTTTCTAATGTTTTTAAAGCGAAATTTTTGGTAAAACGAACACATCCGTCAACCAGAAATCATTTGAAAAGTCTTTAAATACATCTGT
Source organism: Stegodyphus mimosarum (assembly GCA_000611955.2). Lineage (NCBI taxonomy): Eukaryota > Metazoa > Arthropoda > Arachnida > Araneae > Eresidae > Stegodyphus > Stegodyphus mimosarum. Next base: position 192,649 of record KK120998.1, on the reverse strand, counting down.
ATTAACAATAAATAAAATATGTGTTATTGTTTTATCTGTGAAAAAGGCTTTTCTTTCGCGAAGCGTTTTTCTCTTTGAAAGGGGAAGGAGAATACCTAATACGTATGATAAAAATTTGTAAATCAAAAGTCTATCTTAAATTTGAAATAGCTCCTAACTCTCTATTTTAATTTGAATATTTCCCTTTTCTGTTCTAAAAATAGTAAATTGCTTATAACCTCTCGACTGCGTCATTTCCAAATTAATTCATACCATATGACTTTTACAAAACTCTGGTGACGTTTTGTGACTAAAACTCAACCAACCAATAATATTTTAGAGAGTTAAATTACTAGCCAATTCAAGTTATACATAAATCCAAACTTAATTCATTCCGAATTAAGATTTTATTTCGAACCCAATACTCTTGCTTTTTGCTTCTCTCTTGCTCAATACTCTTGCTCTTTGCGCAGCAAAGCTTCTTGACATTTAAAAGCTTTGCCGGACTGCTTTTCTTTTACAACAACGATACCAAAAATGTAAAAGTCCTGGAACAGGCACGATTGGGGGGTTGCGTGCCAATTTATTTGCAGTCACAGATGTCAAACTAAAATAACAATGGATATTTAAATCCGTCACAACTTTCAAGTTTCTTTTTTTACTTCAACATTTGTACAAGAAATATCACTATACTATTACCCTATAATGAATTACAAACATCTTTTATCCACAAAACAATTTGTTCTGCATCTGAAAAAACAGTCTTTTGACAGTTTTGAGTTTTATAAGCGGCGCAGATGAGCTTAAAAACGGCAATTTTTTCTATTGATTAATATACATTTGTTTTGATGCCTCGAAATTTGAAAGTAATAATCGGTTCAGTTTATTAGCCAACGAATTTAACAAGCTCTATTGAATAGTACATATTTGTTTTGGTTCCTCGAAATTTGAACGTAATAAGCGGATCAGCTTATTAACCAGTCAGTTTCATAACCGCCTGTTTTTCTATTGATTAGTATATATTTGTTTTGGTTCCTCGAAATTTGAACGTAATAAGCGGTTAGTAGATATTTGTTTTGGTTCCTCGAAATCTGAACGTAATAAACGGTTAGTAGATATTTGTTTTGATTCCTCGAAATTTGAACGTAATAAACGGTTAGTAGATATTTATTTTGGTTCCTCGAAATTTGAACGTAATAAACGGTTAGTAGATATTTATTTTGGTTCCTCGAAATTTGAACGTAATAAGCGGCTCAGTTTATTAACCAGTGAATGTAATACGCGCTAGTTTCCCATTCATTAGTATACACTTGTTTTGGTTTTTGGAAATTTGAACGTAATAAGCGGCTCAGTTTTTTAACGAGTGAATTTAATAGCGGCGGTTCTTCTATTGATTAGTATATATTTGAACGCAATAACGTCTCAGTTTATTAACCAGCGAAGTCCCTCGAAATTTGAGCGTAATAACGACTCAGTTTATAAAACAGTGAGTTTAAAAGGCGCCGGTTTTTCTATTGCTTAACATGTGTTTGTTTTGTTTCTTAGAAATCTGAACGTAATAAGCGGCTCAATTTATTAACCAGTGAGTTTAATAAACGGCAAGTGTAGTATACGATCTCTCTCTCTCTCTCATGTATACATTTTGTTCTACAATAAAAAATATTCATATCACATTCATGTCCAAAATTATCTTTATATATGCACATTTAATGATATTGGATGAAGAAGTAAACGATGTTTTTAGAGAAATACGTTGACCGGAAGGCAAATTGTCGTTATGGAAACTTTTCCAGGTAGGTGAATTAGAGTCTTCCAATTACATTCAGAAATTTCGAGAAGATTTACGAAAATGTCGAACGGTTTTTAAGCATGTTATTATTTTCAAAATTTATTTATTCCTAGATTTCTTCGCTGAAAACAGATTGGAAAAAAAATAGCTTTGAAACACAACTAAGAATCTTTGCAAGAAGGAATCTTCCTTTCAGAAAGAAAACCAGTGACTCCGTTTCTGAACTCTTCTTCTTCATTTTCTTCTAACTACAATATATCCTTTTAAGAAGAATTTAACAGTAATCGCGTAACGTCGCTGAGATTCCCGGATGGGGAAACGGTACTTACGTATTATCGGAACCCGGTTGGCGCGATTTGTAAGTTTGAGTAAAAAAGTATGAATAGAAAGAAAATGTACATTTATTAATTACAGATAATTTCTAATACAGTTTTTTTATAGTATTTTGTTTTAAAATATAAAATATCAATTAAACCCTTCCGGTTTCGAATTTGAATAAGTTACAGAATTATTTTTTCGGCGGAAATCTTTTGGCTATTGCTTTTAGCACTGATTGAAAACCGTCTTCGCCATTAACAGCTTGAGCTTGGCGCCATATAAATTCGATAAGGTATGAGTCAAGATGATGACGGGCTGTTCCTCTCTGTTTTTTGTTGCGCCATTTGGCTGAGCCCCACATGCGCTCTACATGTTGTGTGTGAACGCCCGTGTTGGGATCCACAAAGTTATATTTGTGATTAACACTTCCATGCAGAAATCCAGCATTTTCCAACTCACTTGTCTTGTATCCTTTCCAGCAATCCGAATAAATGATGCTTCCTTCCTTGATATTTTCGCAAATTTTTTCCATGAGGGTAACGGCGCTTCTGTTAGGTACAGTAACCAAAAAAGTCTCTTTCGTTTCTCGGCAAATTCCGCCGAAAACCCATTGCTGTGGTAGTACACGCCCATTGTTATTTTTTCTTTTTACAAATAAACTTTCGTCTATTTCCACAATAAGTCCTTCGCCGCCTATTTGCTTTCTTTCTTTTTCATCCATTTCAAGGGCACATATCTCCCGCATGTAATTATTCCAATCTATAACAGTTTTATCAGCAATTCCCATCTCTTCTGCACAAAATTTAATTGAGGTTAACTCTTTACACCAACAATAAATGAAGCGCACCGCTGTCACAAATGAAATTCGGCTACCTTCGAACCAATTTCCGGTTCTCACACCCAAGTGTTGATTGCACTCTTCGACGTTACATTTCCAGATTTGCTTTCCAAAATACAGTTTCATTTTATGAGAATTTTTACAAGTACGTTCGTTGGGTATGATTCCATATCCCTGCAACAATTCAACAGCATCTTTTTCACTCGCAAGCAAATCCCAAATACCCATAGTTAAAGTATTTCAGGGCATTCAATCTAACCAGTAAGCAAAATAATTTCTTTACGAAAAACCACGTATAACACGTAGGGTTGCCATAAGTAGGGTCGCCAAATTTGGCGATTTATGCGAATTTTGGCCTGGTTGCGTTAATACGTAAGTACCGGGGAAACTAAGACAGGATACTATTTTAGATTTATTTAAAAACTCAACATATACTTTCTTGGTTAATTAAAATAAGTAACATTGCAGCATTATTACAGTAAGGGAAAGACAACATTCCCGACTTTCGACCCGTCTTACACTCAGCATTTCGCATACAAAAGCAACCTTCTTACCCTTACAAAGGAAGTCAACGGAAACATCGGCAAAGAGGAAAGTCTTTAACGAGTCTTTTTTGCGGTATAACCCAACTGTGCGAATTAAAGTCCCCTTCCCCTTTCCCACTCACCCCTTTTCCACTAAAAAAGTTTTTTCTTCCGAAAAGTTTTTTCTTCCGAAGAAGACCCCTCCGTTTCAAAAAGCTGAGGGTTACTATCTAGTTTTACTTTTCGAAGCCAAAAGCAGCCTACAGGAAAAGAAAAATGAAGAATTAGGATTAAATATCACAAGAACAGTAAAGAACATCTAATAAGAATTAATTAATCTTATTAGATATTCTTTACTTATTAAATATCCTTTACTAATATTGCTACTTTACTCTTTCTTCTAATTATTCTTATGAGCTATTCTTTATTTGTAATTAAGATTAATTATTATCTAATAAGATTAGATAAGGAATATCCATTATATAGATTTTTACTGAGAAAGTTGACAAATTTTCTATATGTTGTTGAGAGAAAATAACTAGAAAAACTAGTAGAAATCTGCGCGTAGTGCTGCAGGATTTTTTTATACCATCTAATACGGGAAATGAAATATATGAGAGAATTATTGAAGGATTGTAAGAACCATGATCCCCTATCTATTTTCATATTAGATTATATAGATTTTTTATACATAATCAAAAAACCTTACTATGTGTGCGTGCGTGTGTATATATAGATATACAAAATCAGGTTTTTGTATGTCCTGTAGGTCAAAATTGATATATATATATATATATGTGTGTGTGTGTGTGTGTTTTTGTTGAATTCTTGTGGAAAATAAACAAGATTTGGCTCATCAGTTTTTTAAGCATTATAAAATTACAATTTTATTATAAAAGAAATTCCTATTTACTTAAACATATACCAGATTTTTAATTTAGTATTTGTTTTGTATACAATTTTTACATCTGATAAACGAAAATACAGGGTTGAAGTCCCAATGAAATATCTCAATAATAAGGATATTCTTGTGGAAAATAAACAAGATTTGGCTCATCAGTTTTTTAAGCATTATAAAATTACAATTTTATTATAAAAGAAATTCCTATTTACTTAAACATATACCAGATTTTTAATTTAGTATTTGTTTTGTATACAATTTTTACATCTGATAAACGAAAATACAGGGTTGAAGTCCCAATGAAATATCTCAATAATAAGGATAAACGACGTTTTGTAGCACCCATCTTCTTGCGACGAAAAACAAAATGCAAAATCGCGCAGTTGGTGGGTTTTTTTTTTTTTTGTTTGTTTGTTTGTTTTTTTGTTCTCTTTCAGTTTTCGTATATAAGGTGGGGCTGCTATTGTTCCTTGTGCGGAAGTTGGCACTAAGAAGGATTAGATACGAACGGGAGGTCTTCGATTAAATTTCGAGCAGTTCGTATCCTACTCTTTTTTGATCACTTTCTCTAGCCCCACAGTAGATACTAGGGTTCCTTCCAAAGAGAACAGGAAGTTCTCTAAGAACACACGCATGTTATTTTGTTACAAATGGATTTGTTTTTCGAAGAGATGGACAAAAATAAAAGAAACGACAAAGCAAAAAATTCAAAAGCTTGATATCTGTTTGCAATGATAAATGGATGCTTTGAACTTCGTCACAGCTTTGCATCAAGAAATCTTTACGTAAAAGACTTGAACATATAGATCTGCCGCCAAACCGGCATAGTGGTTAGCGACGAAGACTACCGTACCGAAAGGCCCGGTTTCGAATCCCGGAGAAGGCATGGATGTTTGTAAATGTATAGTGTCTGTGCGGCATCGGGAAACTGTAAATATTCCAACAGAAAGTCCTATCGAGAAGTTGATCGTAGAGGGCTGGAAGACCCTCGGCCCACTCAGCCAGCCCGTCCGCGGGATTCACACCGAACTACTAGTGTCCAGAGATTTTACCGTTCGGCCGCTGGTGGGCCCATCCCATGGTGAGGTTTATGTTAACATTTAGTTTTCACATTAGTTGGGACTTGTCTTAAGTATGTGTAGTTGCATAGGAGTGGTTAAACGCAGTCAATTCGAATTTTTCCTGCTTTACATTTTTTAGCCCAAAGAAGCGTTAGCTCAGAAGGGCTATTAGTTTCAAACCAGGATTTTGCGTTCAATCACAATAAAAGTCTGAATCACTTTTCAAATTGTTGCCGCCAAATATTATCGCCTTGTATTACAATTAAAGAAATTAAATAATGAAGAATTTCGATGAATGTATGCATGTTTTTTCGCTTTAAAAAAAAGACGGTACCTAGAGCCATCCAATTTTGAATAACATAGTCCTCTACCTGAATATGGACACCTGGAAGCCCAAATTTGGAATTTGGAATTTGTTTTATTGAGTATTTCCTATTTTGTAAACCTTTAGCCAATTTTTGATTAACAAACTCAACGATTTCAAAACCAGCAATGGCAATACTATAGGAAAAAAAAATATTTTTATCTACAGCTCGCGAGAGTGTCTATCGAAAATTCTAAAGATAGGCTGTTTTTATATATTTTTAGTATAAAGGCAATTAGCGCAAATGCCTTCGAAACGTTTATGTGTATGTAAATGAAAACAAAATGCCCTTTTGTGTGTAATATGAAATCTGAAATCTTTCATAAAGTGCGATATAAATGACAATTTACGAAAGCCTTCTGATCGTAAACGAGCAGCAAGATGTGATTACAAAAGACCCTTGGCGGATAAAGAACTTGCAAAATGTTTAAAAGCCACTTTATCAGACAAGTATATGAGTAAATTAAGTTCTTCCGGTGAAGAAGTATATGTCACTGCCGCCCAACAGGGATGACGATTAGCGGAGCCGACTGCCGAAGGGCACGGGTTCGAAGCCCGAAGAAGCTATGGATGTTTGTAAAGGTTTAGTGTCTATGCAGCATGGGTGCACGTTAAATATGCGGCAAGGCGAAAGTCCTCTCGAGAGGTTGCTGGTATGGAAAAAGGGGTGGGAGACCCTCGAACCCCCCCCATAAGGTCTCTCCGTGAAAACTGAGGCGGAACTGAGCAAAGTCGTACTGTCACCTGTACGGTGCTCAAGGCGCGGCCAACAGTAGGCGCGGCCTTGCACTCCTTGCAAAAATGAATTTCCCGAGCTTGTTCTGGTGTTACTGCCAAAAGAAGTGAAAAATCAGTCACACCAACATACAGATCTTTACGCAAGGAAGTTCATGATTTGAATCCCTCTAATCTATCAGATGCTAGTATATCTCTGAACTGACGCAGACAACATAACATTTAGAGTGAATACAATGGGTTATATTGTAGAGTCATGAGGTTATTTCGGAAGCAGGAGTGATAAAAAATTAGCATCGCCTTCGCCGGGAATCGAACCACGGACCTCTCGGTTACGCGTCGAGCATGCTGACCCCTACACCACGAAGGCATGCGAAGAAGGCGGGAGAAATACCTTATAATATAACATTATCTGATGAATCAAAATTCTGCTCACACTATTAAGATATTATGTTGTGCGCATGCATCATGTTGAGTGAACATACGCTACTGAAAGTATTCGTAAAAACCGCTGTGACTGCTTAGTAATACTGGAATGATGTTTGTACCTCTGCGCACAATAGTTCAAAACTGAATTCGGCTGTACTTTTTATTATTATTACTATTATTATTATTATTATTGAATGAATGAATATCAATAATTAGGCAGGTCTCAGACACATTTTCAACTTTTCCCACATTTAATGTGGATATAAACTGAACACCCTCCACAAAGGCACTGACCCACCAACGGCCGAGCGATGAAGTCGCTGATCACTGGTAGTTCCAACCTGGGTTCGATTCCAAGCGAACGAGCCAGCCGCATAGACGTTTTCGTAGTTTCCTCCATGTGTAACGTGTACACGAGGCAGTTTCCCTTCGAAAGCCCTCCACGAAGGCATCTTTACCCTTAGGCAAATAGTCCTAGTGCGCTTTCCCTTAATCTCAATAAACAAAACCATCAAGGTATCCTGTGTCCGATTCCGACATATAAAAAATATAAACAAATTTTCGTTTCGAATGCATCCACAACAGTTTGCTCTATTATAATAATATTCTGTTAGGGAACCCATGTCGAACTACCAGCGTTTAGTGATTTTACTCCTGCCGCGCAGCAGCAGTAAAATCCCTAAACACTGGCAGTTCGGCGTAAGTTCGAGTCCAGGCGAACGGGCTAGCTGCATTGAATTTACCTCATTACTTTTGTGATTTACCTAACGCGTAGCGTGAATACGAACCAATTTTCCTTAAAAAGTCCTTCACGAAGGCAGATTAGATTTGATTTGATCGGATTGTTTACGGAAAAGTACTCGACAGCTATCTACTTAAGGGGAGGGATGACTTCGTTGAGGACTTTCTAAGGGAAACTAACTCGTATATACTTTACACGTGGGGAAAACAACGAAAACGTCTATGCAGCTAAGCCCGTTCGTCGGCATTCGAAACCCACACAAAACTAGAATCCACCGCTTCGCAGGTGGTGGACTCCTCCACAAAGGCATCCTTCACTTTTGGTAGATAGCGTTCGCGTAATTTTCTATAATAAAATAAATACATATATAAATTCAACGAACAGAATATTAGCAAAAGTTAAAATGAATTCGGTTTTAATGATACAAAAACCACACCGATAAATCATGAATGTGATATAAATGCATCTTATTTATATTAAAATAAAATCAAGATGCTTGTTCACCTTGATTTTATTTCAGCCTAAATAATATGCAAGCGCTTCGAAATAGCAATCTCGACGGTACTTAAATCAAAAATATTTATGTCATCAAACTGAAAATGACAATAAAACCGATAACATCCATTTTCGAATTAAAGAAAGATGCTTCGGTAAATTTTCTGACTGGTTTTAAAAATATTTGTGGCTTCAACGACCAAAAAATGTATTTTCATTTTTATACTCTACAAATTTTAAACGTCCAAAAGCAATTTTAATACAGCATAAGAAAATCATTTGAGATTCGAGTCTATAGAAATCTTTCCAATATCTTTCCAAGAAATTCAATTTCTGTAAGGTCCCCTTTTAAACTTCTGTTAAGAAATACGAAGCGATCCGCCTTGTAGTTCGCATGCTAGGAAGGAAGAAAATGGTTCTGTCAGCACCGATAAATCTACTTTCTAATTAAGAGCGCGGTCGCCAATTATCATCAACATTCTGCGGGAGACCGCCAACATCCACGCCACGGGAATTTATTCGCCAAATAGGTCCTAAAGGAATGCAGCGCACTTTAAACTAAAACTAGTGCAATTAATTTATCTGTCATTGCCACCTAATGCAAGGAAATAAAGCAGAAAAATAAAGTAGTTGTTCTGTTGCCATTCGTATCAGCACAGTATATACAGTAAATCGAAGAATTTTGCTAAAAGATTTCCACAAGGAAAGAAATGTTTTTAATGTGCATATCTAAAACAATAACAAGTTCACCAACCCCCTTCAAAAAAAGGAAAATTTTAATTAAGCAAATCATTCAAGTGGTGGGCAGACGTTTAGAATAAACTGGCTCGCATTCACGTTAGACACGAGAGAAAAATAAATAAATAAATAAGTAAATAAATTTGAAAAAAAAATAAAAGGGGGGGGGCAGAAAGAAAATCTGAAAGGTTTCAGATTTTAAATTACGTCCAAAGGGGCTTTTTTTTTTTTTACATTTTGTATGTTACCTTTATTTATTAAATATCATGTTCCTTGCACTTACGCCATAAAATTGAGTTCAACAGCAATATCCCAAAATAATTTTAAAATGAGCATATCTTTAGAATTCCCCATACACAAGTCTCGTGCGCTGGAGATAAAAATGTTTTTTCTTTCTGTACAACGTTGCCATGGCTCGCTTTGAAATCCTGGAGTTTGTTAATCAAAAATTCGTTAAAGTTTTACAAAGTATGAAATCGATAATAAAACAAATTCCAAATTTAAAATTTGGGCTTCCCGATGCCCGCATTCGCAGTAGAATTACGTCATTCAAAATTGGATGGCTCTATGTACCGTTGTTTTATCACAATGCGAGAGACATACATACCTTTATACAGATTCTTCATTATTTAATTTATTTAAATATATAATACAGGGCTGTAATATTTGGTGGCAACAGTTTGAAAAGTGAACCGACATTTAAAGTTTTCAACGTCAAAACGAAATTAATAGCCCTTCTGGGTTAACGCCCGTTGGGCTAAAAAAAAAAAGAAAGAAAAGAAAAAGGAAGAAATCTGTTCGTAAAAGATTCTCAAGCAAGAAAACGGGACGATTCATTAGAGAAAACTATAATTTAAGCATTTTTTGGAATACTAAAATAACTGTTTCCCAGATGTTTTTCAAAAAATGTATAAAAATTACTTAAAAATACAAATTTTAAAAATAATTCATAAAAAATGGGCAAATTTTGTTTGGAGTGAATCTAAATTTCGAACTGTGAAGGAAGGAATCAAGTAAGTGTAATAAAAAAAGAGATATTAATAAATACATGCCAAATTGAATTAACATTGAAGAGCTAATTTTTTAAAAAACTACTCGTGCAATTTTTACAAAACTTGGCAGTTTGGCATCATTTGAGCCGTAGAATCGAAATATGGAAAAAAATTGGCATATCATTTTAGAAAAGTCCGATTTTGTGTCAGAATACTTATGTTAGAATAATGCTATATATAAATCTAATATATATCCTAAGTCGTGCTTTCGAGACATGGTAAACGCAATTTGAATTCCGTTAATCGGGCGAGTAGAACGGGAGATATAGATCTGTCCCATTTTTCCCCCGTACGTACAAACGTACGTACAAACATCACAAAAATACATTTTAAATCCATTTTACAAACCGTTTTCGAAAAAAAGTTCTTTATTCTTTCCGTTCGAATTAAAGTCATGCAAAAAATTGCCCAAGTGAGCTCGGGAAGGGTCAAAATTAATATTTCGGTTGAAATATGATAACCGAAATTTTTCGCGAATACAATACTTCCTTTACTTCGAAAAAAGAGTGTAAAAGTAAAATGGATGGTCTTATATTCCCAGTTTTTTTTTTTTAAACCAATGGCGGGCCCTTAGCCGACTTTGGCTTGGCCACTTACCAAGGCCGGAGGTGGTAGTCACTTTATTACGTGAAGCACTGAATGGATGGCCCACTTTTGCCTCCTATGAAGGAACGGACTGTTACAACCATTCCTTCTTTTTCGGGATTCGAACCCGGGGCCTTTGGTATCGCAGTCGGCTTCCCTAACCAGTATACCATCTGGGCGGCTAAGAGTTGTTGTTGTCTTGCCCATTCATTTTATGGAAGAATGGTTGCCAAAGCCTCAAGGAGGTTCGACTTCTGTTTCCACCCCAATTTTGAGGGAGAACACCCCAGGTCGGGGTTCGAGAGTTTCCTTCCCTATATGTTACCACCTAGCTACACAAGAGGGCTTTCGGTTCGACATACCGTCTTTTTCCGAAAATAAGACACTGTCTTACTTTCTTTTTTGGTCCAAAATACGCACTAGGGCTTATTTTCGGGGAGGGGGGGGCAAAAAGTATATTTATATATTTTTATTTAATATTTATTTTACACAGAATACAGAAATTTAAATTTATTCAATTACAGTCATGTCTTCTTCTTCTGGAACATCGTCATAAATAAAATTCTGAATTATATTCTGATTTTCTTCCAAATCCATTTCCTGTTGAATCATTAGTCCGAATCTTTACATTTACGAACCATACGGAGATCCAGCATCTTCTATTTAGAGAATGCTACAAGATTTACAGCCCTGGAGTCTTCCACGATTCCCTTTTTGTACTCGACGGAATAGTTCTCTTGTTTTGTACTCATTTTAACTGTGGTTAAAAATTATTCACTTTATTTTTAAATAAAATTACGTATGAGGAAATAATCAGACTTACAAGACCTAAATGAATGAACGTTGTATACCTGCACTGTCGCTCAATGTAGACTGCTGCCTTATGCTGTATTTTTAAGATAAACTCCAAGAATTAATTTGAAACGAACTGTAGAAGTAAACAATTAATTTCTCTGAATATTTGGTTTCAAACATTTCTCTGAAATACGAGTATTAGGAAACCTAAACATATTATTACTTATGCTTAATAAATCAACAGCATTTTTTAACGAATTCTTTTTGTCACATTATTTTAACTAGGGATTATTTTCGGGGGATGTCTTATTTTACAAAAAGTTCCGAAAATCACGATAGGGCTTATTTTCGGAAGATGTCTTATTTTCAGAAAAAGACGGTATATTCACCGCGTCCCCACGCGGCAAAGACGCTACATATTTACAAATATAAATGCCTTCTCCTCGATTCGAACCCAGGTCCTTCGGTACCACAGTAAGTGAGTGAGCGCCACCGAGGAAGATCTCACAGTGTGTAGCCTCATAGCGTGTTATCTTCCTGGCAGAAACCATCTACTCTCTGCTCAACCCTACCCCGGGAACGCACCCAAATAAACAGCTAAGAGCCTCATAAAGTCTACATGTAAGCCTGGATGTTGTGCTTCGAGGAAAGAGTAACCTTTTACAAACTACTTAAAAATAATCAGAGAAGCAATCAAAAGATTGTTAAGAATCGCCGCTAGAATAAAACAGAAACTCGTATTAGATAAAGTAAGGAAAGTAGAACCTGTCTGAGAAGTTAATTTAAAAAAAAAAAAGATTTAAAACAAAAGTTCGTAACGCCCAAACGTAAATAAACGCGTTACTTTCCATGTGGACTCTTATGTAAAACATTAAAAGATTGTGTGCCTGTTATCATTAAGATAACAAATTCCTTCATAATTTAGTTCTCTGCGGAAACTTAAACTGGAGCTGTTTTACAAATTAATCCATGCATCCACATTTTCTTTCGCATTACTTGCAGATAGGATAATACATACATAAGTACAAAACTGAGTATTAAAAAAAAAGATACTGGGTACAGAAATACAGAAAGCTGCGTACATAACACTTAAATAATGCTAATAACTGCATACATAATACATGAAAACTAAAACCGATAAATATAATGCATAAAACTGATCATTAAGTAACGCTAAGTTTTCTAAATCCTTGCCAAGTACCAAGTAACCTTCATAGTACATGCACAGAAGTAATAAATACACACTTGCGTACATTAAAGCGAACATAAACAGAAAAGTACAGCATAATACTATACTCAGTAAAACTGATATCTGAATCCTAAAACTTGAATACATAATACCGAGCTGTCATTAACACTAAGAAAACAGACCTTGCCTAAATTAATTCCATAGTTACTTTTATCATCTTGGTACATGCAGATAATTTATAAAAAACATAACTGAACACTTAATGCTGATCACTACGGATAGATTCAAACATACAGCTGATCACATAAATACAAATTTCGTTGAGCATTTATTATTGTTATGAAGGCAAAAATTCCATACCAAGAATAATATCATTAACAAATTTAAGTTGATGTGATAATATAATAGTGCACTTGCTTGAACGTACTGGTAAGGTTTTAGTTAAACTAACAAAGTTTTATTTTAATTTGATTTTTTCTATCTGTTCTCATTTCAACTACCCGTTAGAATAAGCGCGCGTTTCAGCTTTATGCGAATTTGAAGTGGAGCCAAGTTCTATTTAAACGAGAGGTAGGAACCTCTCAGTGTGAGAGAGCTTTTAGTCTCAGACCACTGTTACTCCGTTCGACGTTCGACTGACCAGCTAGTACTTAAATTCTAAGCCTTAGCGCTGTTAGGCTATTAGTTATTGAAGTAGTATTAGTTAAATCTTGCTACGCATCCTTTAGCATAGAGGCCAACCTCGCGTTTATAGCTCCGTGAGCAACAACGATTTAATTTCTACTTAGCTTTAGTTTAAATTATTTGATTGTTCAGTTTAGACCCAAGCGCGGTCATTATTTTTTGTATCCCTCCCGAGTTGGGAAGTGGCTGTATATAATTGTGGTTCAATAAAATAGGATTTTAAATCTTTCTCAAGTGCAGTTCTTCTACCACTTAACCACAGTTTTCTACCACAGAACATAGCTGCATTCAGCTCCCTGTTCAAGATTAGGACTCAGTTTAATTCACGAATATGTTCGCCAAGACTATGCACCGAACACTCAGTCCTGACATACTTATTACAAACTGGTAATTCAAATGTACAATTAGTACGTGCAGAAGAAACGTACTGCAGTTTGAAGACTTTATTGACTCAATATTAGTCTTCCTGTCTTTCGAGTTCAGTACCACAGTTGGTTCCTCTAAGTACTGTACTGTCTGGGCGGCTATATTCCGCGATAATTTCTCACTTTCCATAAAACTGATAGATAATAACGACACATAAATATCATATAGCTTTATTTAGCAGCATTAAATATATATACGAAACACGTAAAAACGTTAGAAAGATGCAAAACTCGTGTCTTTATGCACAAAACTCGTATATCTTTGCCCCGGGTAAGATACGAGTAGTACAGAGTAAAACGAGATGATTTCTATAAATAGCACAGAAACGCATGTAAAAATATCTTTGCTAGCCGTTTGCATTAAACTAGAACACCCAAAATGGACGCCAGATTTTTATCATCGCTAATCACAGGATGCACGCCACAGCAAAAACACTAGCATACAAATTCAGAAGCAACTAAATGGCAATTTAGTCAGCGAAGTGTTTAAAGGCATCAATCTCCATTCACATCTGTCTCTTCCTGAAAATTACAAAGGGGGAAAAAAAAAGCACGAAAACGCAATATAAAATAAATGAGGAGGCCTCTTATGACTCACTGGGTGATCTCTGCGTCGGTCCAAAGGAACATTTTCATGGTTCCAAATTGTAATCGCTCGAACGGAATAAAAAACATACGCGTGAAAAATTTCCACACAAAGCGGCCATTCTCTGGACACTCGGTGTGCGATCGTTAAGTTCCAGATCCAGTTACTGATCGTTATGGTCACGTACAACAGAAGGCTGCACGACGCTGGAACGGCACGTGGGCGCTCGCGAATCACATGACGCAATTAGAGGACGAAGGAACATCGCTCTGTTTAGTCTTCAGTTAACAAAAAAAGAATGCGTTTTGTTCATAAAACTCTACAGTTAAAAACTGCATTATCAGTAGTATAAGTGCGCTGATTCGTAGTTCCTCAGCTATTATAGACACACTAGGATTTTCAAAAAGCGAAACGTGAAAAATCAACAGTGCATTCTCCGAGATTCGAACCACACATTTTCTGCTTGCCCTCGGCACATGCCAATTATTTACAATATTGTTGCGTGCGTAATAGATTGAATGCACAAGTCCGATAAAAAGTTAACAATATTTATTTTTATCACGAGAAATGCAACAAATCGCTGAATTGTTTCTCAAAGAAATTCGTACAATATCACACAGTAATTATATTTTAAGCAACTATACTGTTAAATAAAACGTAATCCAAAGCGCAGGGAAAGCTAATCCGGTCTCACCGCGAATTCGCTGCAATCCACAATAACAACTAAGTAAACTACTAATAAACAACTGAACTGAGATGTTTTCCTCCGGCTTTTATAATCTTTTTAATCAGTCACGAGAAGCTTCTGGTATTTTCTAGAGGTTTCTGAAAAGGAAAAGAGTACAATTACGAGATATCTAGTTACTAAATGCGCGTGCTCCTGAATTTTTTTACTTTTCCGGCATAGTTTTCTCTCAAAATAAGTCTCGTGGTGCATTGCACAAGGATATGAAACAATTTTAATTATAATTCTACCAAAAATATCAAATTAAATACAAAATCCGTAACAATATGAACGTACGTAATTAGGAATGCCAGGCGTTCCGATCCCGGCGAACGGATGGTTGCATGAGCATTTTCTATATCAGCCATCTTCCCTCAGAAAATCTTCCATGAAGGCATGTTCCCTTAGAACAGGGGATAATTCTCCGTCATTGAATTCATTCATTTCCTCCTAAGGAGAATTGCGCCACGGGGAGAATAAGATCAGCCTGACTCCGCCCGCTTCCTGCTGCTCCGCCTCCTTCCAAATTTTGGAAAGGAAAGGGGGGGATGATGTTCTAGCAATGGTGAAAGGCGTGCATGAAGTAAAAATGGTTAAGAACTACTGCCTTTAGACAGACAGCTCTAGCGTATCTTGCCATAACTTAATAAATCCAAATCCTTAAAAATGAGAAAATTGGTGGAGCGCAAGGTGGTACCTCGTGGCAATGAGCGCAAGATTACGCCTGCCGTTGGCAACAGTCTTGAGCACCATACA
The DNA here is from genome assembly GCA_000611955.2 of Stegodyphus mimosarum. NCBI lineage: Eukaryota > Metazoa > Arthropoda > Arachnida > Araneae > Eresidae > Stegodyphus > Stegodyphus mimosarum. The sequence goes on along the minus strand of KK120998.1, from coordinate 176,940 downwards.
GGTGACAGTGCAATCTTGCTCAGTTGCGCCCCCAATTTTGATGAAGCAAACTTGAACTTTGATGACGTAAAATCGGACTTATGTTGAAATTGACGTACCAATTTTGGGATATTGTTCGGGTTGCGCCAACTTGTCTTCTTTAAGGGTACGGGCGACATTTCATCATGCCAACGGAAGTAAATACTACAGATAATCAAATACTACAATAATAAATACGAATAATAAATACTACAGATAATAAGTAATACTACAGATAATTCCTTAGGGAAAAGTATTACGGCTGTCTGCCTAGAGGAAGTACGTCATCGAATGACAATGATTGCCTGTCATACCACAATAAGCTGCTTCTCCCTTTTTGGCGTCAAGGCTGTTCTCCGAACAATATCCCAATTTTTTTTCCATACTTCCATTTTACCCTTCAAATTACGCCCAAATATTAAATTTTGTAAAATTTGGTAAGAAACTTACCAAGAGCTTGCAAAACTTATCTTGGCGCATATTTTTCAGTTTGCGCCTCGCTTCGCAAAATTCTTAATTTATAGTAACCTATTTTCCGTTGTCTTTTTTCATTGTGCACGAGCAGAAGAAAAAGTGCATCGTTCGTTCTTTCAGATAATTTTAGCAAAGTGCCTAAAGCACGTTTAGCGTTATTATCGCTTATAACGAATATGCCAAATTGCATAATGCGCCAGTTATATATATTCACGTTTATCTTAAGAAATTTTGAATAAAATCTCTTAATTTTTTGAAGGTATGTCAGAAATACATTACGATTGTAAAAATTTTATAGTTTATAATTCAAAAATGTTTCTAAAAAATTTATCAAAATTACTAAAAAATAAAAATTAAAAAAATAAATCGGAATATTTGGATTGAACGCAAATTTCGAATTGTGAAAGAAGGAACTAAGTAAGTAATATGAAAAAGAGATATTAATAAATATATACCAAATTCAATTAATATTGAGCAGAAATTTGGGGAGCAATTTTTTTTTAAACTACTCGTGCAATTTTTACAAAAACTTGGCATTTTGGCATAATTGCAGTCGTAGATTCGAGATATGAAAAAAAAATTGGTATGTTATTTCAGAAAAAGTCCGATTTTGCGTCAGAATACCTATGTTAAAACAATGTTATATATAAATTTAATATACTATATCCAAAGTCGCGCTTTCGAGGCATGAAAAACGAAATTTCGAAAACACCCAAGTTTAATTTTTGAAAAGAATCCTTTGACATTTCGACTATTTGTGAGTAGGGGCAGCGACTTTAAATAATTCCTGAAACAGGCAAGCGTTTTCGTATTTCAGAAATCTAGCAAACTTTCCTTAACATGAAAACCTTTTACACTCCTTCAAAAGAACGAAATTTACATACAGGTTTGTTATCTTCCAACAAACAGAATGCAACTAAAAATAAATTAATCTTCGTTGTTGTTTAAAACGGTCAAAGATTTAATTGATTAAGATTAAATATGGTACTTACGTAAAAACCCGTCGACCATTTTTGCCTATTAAAGAAAAGACGCCAAACTACGCGATTTTTCCCCACAAATGGAAAAGTCTTCTTCGAACACGCTGGGTTTGGTGTAACCTTGATTACACGTGTTAGTTATTATTCTTGAGTAAAGAATCCTTCCCCCCCCCCCATCACGGATTTTCGAAAAAAAAAAGGATTAAAATTTGGGACCTCTTTACTACATGAGTATGCTGTTGAATATTCCCAAAGTTATGGAATCTTACTGGCCTCAAAAAAAAGTGTTAATGGCCACGATATGGCGATGATATGAAAAAAAAATGGAAATTTTTAATGAAAAAAAATGGAAATTTTTAATGAAAAAAATGGAAATTTTTAATGAAAAATTAAATATAAATACATGATAATATAATAAATTTGAAAGAAAAATAAGACTAGAACGTTTTTTCTTGTATTTAGTAAATGGGTTTTTTTTTTTTTTTTTGTTTGGCGCGATTGGCGCCGTCTCTTGTGGTTGACGGGATTTTCCCTAAGTACCTTACCTTAATTCCCTAAGTAACATGCTCTGAAGATGTTTGCCGCCAGCTGATAAGAGCTAGGTTTTTATTTTCAAATAAGAATGCTTAATTACGCTCACAACAAATATACAGAATTCACCGTCCAGATGGGAAAAGAAGTGACTCTGACTGACGTACCGAAGGGCCCGGGTTCGAATACCGGAAAAGGCAATGGATGTAATTTGTCGTCCCTTCATAGGAGGCAACGGTGGCCGGTCTATTAGGGTCTCCATAACAAGAGACCACCGCTTCAGCCTTAACAGTGGCCAACGCCTGTAAACGGTTAAAAGCCTGATTCAGAGACTCAAGATTCAATGTTCTGGCTTGGATTTGAGGCAAAAATATTTTGCAATACATAACCAACTCATACTTGTTATTATATTACACCATACTGCGGAATATTTATAACCTTATAAATTAACCAAACTCCATCATTGCTTGTGGAGCATCCTCTATCATTTTTACATTGTTATTCTGTTCTTCGCCCAGTACTTCCATCAAAAATTTCTTTTTACATCCCTTTCCCCTTTTAGAATATTTTCACAGCCAGCTGTTAAAAATATATCCTTTCTAAGAAACCCACTTTTTACCCTACCGAATTCTTCCTCAAACGTCTTATGAAGGCTAGAAACATGCCCACCGGAAGAGAGGAATCACTGCAACAATAACATACCGAACACTGTGCTTTCTTGTCCATCTGCGAACACAGGATTAATAACTTTTCGATGAAACAATAGTACCCCGGCATAACGCCGCTCCGTCATAAATTGTGCTGGCACTGTATTGTAGTTCGGCCCAATGTCCACTACGGCAGTACATTTGTATCAATTGTTCCGGAATAATGGGTGATGGCATCTTTATGAAGGCCAGTTCTTTTCTTGAAAGAAAGCAACCTTCATAAAAGTTTTGGAAATATTATGCCATGGTATCGGCGTACAAGCAGGTTTTTAATTTTCTTTATTAATTACTAAGTTAGAGTACCAAACTAGTAAAATAAATGGCATAGCGGTGCCCCAGCACCTTTACGCGGGGACAACATTTGAAGGATGGCTTTGATGAGCAATTGCTAACCATCATAAAAGTATCGGTATCTTTTACGCCGGGGTAATGTTAAACGTCCACTCTATGTAGCGTTTTACATGCTAATGCTTTTCAAAACATATACTCGTGTGCAGAGTTAAGAGAATTTGCATATTACGTCGAATTTCTGAAAACTAAGGGACAGGTTTTAATAAAATTTGGTATGAATATACATTTAAAGCAGAGAAAAGATTGTATCATTAAAAAGTTATTTTATGTTCCCATGATGATCAGTAAAGCTCATACAGTAGGGATGTCCAAAATTTACATCACGATATCGAACTGGAATTGAGTCTAATGTGGGGGGTATGATCGCTTCTCACCGCCAGACTCGCGCAGCGTCACGAACAGGACGGATTTGCGGAGTCCAGATGGCAGTCGATCCACATTCCTGCAGCAAGCCAGATTTCAACTCTGAGATGGTTCTCGGAGGTGAAACTGCCGTCTTAATAACGTCCCAGACATGCTGTATAGGAATAAGGTCAAGGGATCTGAGTATCCAATCTATGCGGCAAATAGCCTTCCTATCCAGTAATCGTCGATCAGCTGGAGACTTATGAGAACGAGCATTGTCGTCTATTAACAGGAACCCATGACCAAATGTGCCCCTGAAAAGTCTAACACAGCTACGATCCCTCTCAGTATCTCATAGAAGTCTAGACGCCATTGTCAAACACATTCAGGGGTGTGCGGCCGTCCAACATACCTGTCCAAACCATTACATCTCCACCATCGTAATGATCCTTTTCCATGACAAGGCCCGGGTTCTAGGCTCTCTCCAAATACAGGTACGCCAACAATCAGTGTCCAGGTGAATGACAACTCATGTGTAAAAAGCACCAAACAAAATACATTTCCACAAACTCCGGGATGGTTTTGGGAGGAGAATGGCGGGAAGAAAATGCCTTTCAAGACCGGAAGAGACATGTTCTATAGGGTTAGCGTTAGGACATCTAGCTAGCTAATTCCATGTGGAGAATATTCTCATTTCCCAAGTAATCGTCGACCAGATGAGCCTTATGTGGATGAGCGTTGTCACTCATGAACTGGAACCCAGGACCAACAGCGCCCTTAAAAAATCGAACATATGGATCTAAGATCTCTTCTCTCTACCTCGTAGCAATCACGAAACCTTCAAACACATG
>KK120998.1:160487-172626 GCA_000611955.2 Stegodyphus mimosarum | reverse complement strand
CCCACATAACGCCTACACAAACCATTACACTTCCACAACCATAATGATCCTTTTCTTTGATAAGGAAGGGATGTCATCGTGATCCAGGCTCGCTCCAGACTTTAAGCCGAGATTCAGTGCCCAGGACGAATCTCAACTCGTCTGTAAAAAGCACTGTGTTCCGTCGAAAGCGCATATTGCTGCACCATGCTAAACGTTGTATTTTATGTGCTACAGTAACTGGAATGCAAACAGCGAGTCTTCTAGCATACAGGCCTATCTCATGAAAGCTTCGGGCAACTGTAGACCGTGAAACTCGGGTTCCAGTGGAAACATACAGCTTACGTGAAAGCCGTAGCAGCCATTTCACCACGCTGAAAGTGCCAAATAACGATCCACATTCGTCATTGTCGATCTTAGTTGAACTTGTTTAAGTCTTCTCAGTATGGAAACAGCGTCTTGAAAATGTTACTACAAAAGGCAGAGAACACTTTATAAAATTTACTCAACTATTATGAGAAACATGGCGAATGTTGTGAAGAAGTATAAGTATTCCAAAGCGCCGAAAACACTTTGCGCGTTTATAAGCCCTCAAAAACCCACAGCCCCGCAGACACGCATGTGTATGCTTACGTACTAGACTCTGAATATTTGCCTAATTCTTTGGTCGCATAATTAGTACTTTCGGCTCAATACGTTTCGCAAAAATAGATGTAATTTGCAAATTCTCTTAATTTTTGCACACCAGTGTATTTCAGCTAATAACGTTGTGAAAATATTTTAGCCCTCATGTTCCTTATACTCAAACTAGCGGAAGTACCCGACGGCAGTTAAGCTAGATTGAGAGTTATGCATCTAACAACAGAGAGTAGGATACCGCTATAATTCTTATCTGCTAACGATGCAAAAAATACGATACATACTCATACATTTTTCAGTCTCATGCCATATGGAACCTACATAAAAAATTTCAATAGAAAAATAAGCTAATTCTCTCTCATTATAACAGCAACAATGGCACGCAGGTTTTAATGATTTTCGTCTTTCTAATGAAACGGTCGTAAAAGTTCAAGTTCCGTCCAATATTTCCCTATATTCAATTTTAGTCGATTAAATGTGGCAAAAAATATATCATAATTGATCAAAAATCAATAACACGATGTAAAACTTACAAATTTTTGATTAACAAACTCTACGATTTGAAAGCGAGCAGTGGCAACACTTTTCGAAATAAAGGATTTTTAATATAAGTAAAGCATCTCCATCGCCGAGAGTGTTGCCACTGGGATAAAGAGCTTTCAGAGCTTTTAATTAATATTTTCGCTGATTAAGTCATACGAAATGGGAACAGTCGAAATGGCTTCCCACAAATTTTTGGAATCAGGAATAATATATTTAATGTTTGGCAATGCCATTTTCACTTCATCGTAAAACTTAGAAGTTTTTTATTAACAAACTCTAAGATTTGAAAGCGAGCCGTGGCAACAACTTTCGAAAGAAAGCAGATTTTCATCTGCAGTTTTCGAGACTGTTGCCACTCGAAAAAATGAGGGCGAAAATGATCGTTTTTCCGAGTTTTTAATTAATATCTCTAATTTTAGCCACTTTTTTTTTAAAAAAAAGTCGATGTTGACCTTTTCCAGAGCCCAGAAAACAATTGTAGAAAGTTTCGTGACGATATCTATCGCAGTAACTGAGTTATTAGAGGACAAACCAAACTTTCTTCTTTATATATACAGATAGATAACCCTCCCTAAGCATCATTTTTAATTGAAATCCTAGTGTTAAGATTTACTCTTTCACAGCACAAGCGAGTTTTCCTTTTTAAGCTCTTTCATAATCCTATAAAAATGCATTTTCTGTAATAGAAATCTAACATTATTTTACTTTTATTTCAAATAACAGTAGCTTTTTTGAAGTCAAGCTTATTTATTTCATCTGAAAAACACTAAATTTCTTAATCTAATCTGCAATCAGGTTTCTAAATCTCCTAAATACAGCTAACACGCGCACAAACTAACCGCTGAACCACGGCTTCTGCTTCCTTATTGAGTCGGAAAATTCCAACTGACACAAATGGCGAAATCAGTATGCTACTCAAAATCAGACACAAGTCATGAAATGATAAGATAACGAGCATCATTGGCGAAATAATCGATAACGATATACTTCCTCGGCAGCTGACAAAGCAGATGATGAGGTTTAAGCAACTTAAACCTCCTCTGCATTCCGTTGGCTTTGCTATTTAGAAACATATATTACCAGCCAGAATTTCGCTGATACTGCAACGGTTATATTCTGTCACCACAAATACTCCAGGAAACACGAAATTAATTATAATTTTTTTTATTTCACTTATTTTTAATGAAAAGTGTCGCGTGACAAACATCATCATCACAGTCAGGAAGGCTACCTCACATGATTTCTCTATAAACGTGCAATCACGAATTCTGGTGACAAGTTATTTAAAAAATTATAATTAGCATCAATTCAGCGACTTTACTGCTCGGCCGTTGAACACTGGTAGTTCTGTCCGAGGTTCGAATCCCGCAAACGGGCTGGCTGCACGGGCATTTTCGTGGTCTTAGCCATGTGTAACGAGTATACGAACCAGTTCCCTTAGAAAGTCCTCCACGAAGACACTCTCACCTTAGCCAGAGAGCCCTCAAGGCTATGACGTAATCTAATACATTAAACCTAAACCAGTAATTAATGAAGAAATACTTATCTTTTTGCGACACTGTACTTTGCATAAAAGTTCAATGCGCAAACAAATGTTTAAAAGGCATAACTAGCAGCATAGATCAAGGTGGTTAAAAAGCTCACCAGCGGCCGAGCGGTAGAATCGCTGAACACTGATAGTTCGGTCCGGGATTCGAATTTCGGCGAACGGGCTGGCTGCATGGACGTTTTCGTGGTTTTCTCAAAGAAAGTCTATGTAAAGAAGGAAAGGTTCCATAGACGTAATGTAAACCAGTTTGCTATTACGCCCCTACAATACGGAGGGAAAATTCGCCAAGGGATTTGGCGACGGAACCCGGTGGCGAGAATTTCCCCCTTTCGCGATGTGTACAGGAAATTGAGGAACACGTGCTAAGAACCGGCCTTTGACAAAACGTTTCTTTTTTCAAGTTTCGTGATAAAAAGAAGGAAGGAAAGAAGAAAAGGTTCCATAGACGAGAATAAAGAAGGAAAAGTTCCATAAAAGTTCTATAAAGAAGGAAAGGTTCCATAGACGTAATGTAAACCAGTTTGCTATTACGCCCCTACAATGCGGAGGGAAAATTCGCCAAGGGATTTGGCGACGGAACCCGGTGGCGAGAATTTCCCCCTTTCGCGATGTGTACAGGAAATTGAGGAACACGTGTTAAGAACCGGCCTTTGACAAAACGTTTCTTTTTTCAAGTTTCGCGTTAGAAAGAAGGTAAGAAAACTTGGATTTTCTTACCTTCTTTTTTTTCCCCTCAAAATAACTAATTTATTAACTAATTTACCTGAGCGAAAAAATATTTTCTTTTCCTTTAAAGTTTATAGAAATTTAAAACGATATTCGGTTTATAAACTCTTGACAAACTGACCTTCGAACTTCGAGGCAGGCTTCGAGCTTTGGCGACAGATATTTCGCGCATGCGCAGCTGTTTCCCTCTGCGTCGGGACGGAGCCACTTCTGTTGCGGAGAAGTTTTCTTTCTTAGCAATACATATTCTTTGGTTAGCTCCTTGTGTAACGTGTACGACCTAGTTTCACTTAGAAAGTCCTCCAAGAAGGCATCCCTTCCCAAAGACAGTAGCCATCGTGTGCTTTGGCGTAATCAAATAAACCAAACGATGGGTGGTCAAACTTCCTATCAGTAAATTGGTCGCAAGTTGGAATTCATGAAAGTTCAAGGGTCGCAAATAGATTTTCCAAAACGCGTAAGTTCACATTTATATCATTTTAAAAGTAGTAAAACAGGTATCAAATGGAAAGAATCGGCTGACAACTTTATAGAAGTAAATGAAATAAATTAATTATAAATGAAATTAATAAATTAAATACTTTCTTTTGGGAACTCAATAGTGTTATTTTTCCATATTTCACACCTACAGGTTGTTTCAAAAGTTTGTTGCCAAACTTAACATGCTGGTCTGTCATACCATGACAAACAAGATTTACATAGGAACTTGTGCTCGAAAATGCGAACGGCGACCGCAAGTGGGAATTTCGCAAGCGTAGAGGGAAGAAAGAAAGTACGTCGAAAGAGGTGTTAATATAACTTTTACTGAAGAATAGAGTTAAATCATAGATGATGTTAATAATTCCTTCCATTCACCTCCATGCTTGCTTCACAGCAATGCAACGAAACTCTTATGCAGCCACTCCGTTTACCGAAATTTGAACTCGGGTCGAACTACCAGAGTTCAGCGGTCTTATCGCTTTGCCATGGGTGGACCAACAAATAAAGACAAACTCTGTGAGATGAGCAAAACTGGACTCTACAGACTATCTTCGTAGTCATTATTGCTACAAAGAAAAAATTGTATTCGCCAAACGATTAAAAACAAAAGTTCTTCATTGTGGTGATATGAAACAAACCAAACGAAAACACCTTTTTAAGCGAAACTTATAAAAATGCGTAACATTTCCACGTACAAAGTCTTAATGTCAGAAACACCCAAACGAATTCTTAATGCCAACTTTCAGAATCTACTATCAGAATTTTATTATATTAATGCTCAAATACATTTACGTTCCTCTGTCCAGTTAAAATTTCGTTGCAGCCTTGTTGGAGAAAGTTTCCAAGACCAAATGGTTAGAAACTTCTTACCAGAAAACTAATTAAAGGAGTTTGGTTTAACTGGTGTCTTCCCGTTTCCGGGATTCCTGTTTGCGCGGTTGTCAAAAATATTCCTGTTTCCGCGAAATCATCAGTCTTCATTACCCCCTTTTCAAAGGGGTTACATAGTGGGTGGGGCGGACTGCGCCTTGGCTTTACCCGAAATAGAGGAAAGCAAAAAATTTTTGGATTTATAAAAATAATTTTTAAAAGAAATAATTGAAAAATAGGATATTGTTCGGAGAACAACCTTAGTTGCGCCAACTTGGCTTCTTTAATGCATTTAATCATGCCAACGGAAGGAAATACTACAGAATAAATACTACAATAATAAATACTACAGTAATAAATACTACAATAATAAATACTACAGTAATAAATACTACAGTAATAAATACTAATTACTATTCTACAATACTAATAATAAATACTACAGATAATCCTTTAGCAAGGGAAAGTATTACGGCTGTCTACCTAGAGGAAGTACGTCTTTGAATGACAACCATTGCCTGCCATACCACAATATGCTGTTTCTCCCTTTTTGGCGTCAAGGCTGTTCTCCGAACAATATCCGAAAAATATTTAGGATCTCAGGTCTCTGCATGAATGAAGCTAATACTGTATTTAAAACGGGAGAGAGATGTTCAAACTTTGCGATGATTTTGACAATGAACTCGTTTCCTGTAGTAAAAATAATATGCCGAATTCTTCCGAAATTCTGCATAAAAGTGAGTTATAATAAAATCTTTCAGAATAAATATTCGTTCTAAAACGACTTCTTCTTTGGTCTTAATTGCGCCTTTGCAGCTTTTAATTCTTTCATTTACGCAAATCCAATAAACTACATTTTCCTTATTTTTATTCTGAATTCGATACCGATAACCTTTATAAAGTACTAAAGGTTTTTTTCCTTTTAGTTTCAATAATGTCCAAAACATCCCTATTGATTAACGTAAGATGGGAAAATAACAGCTAATATTGCGACAGAATTACAAATAGAATAAAAGTAAAGATTTCCAGAAAAGTCTCACGAAGACTAATTTATTCACAAAGAAACTACCCAGCTCTTCTTAATGACTCATCGTGACACCTCCTGAGGAGCTGTGAGAAAGAGACTGTGCTCTCCGATTTCGCGGGAAACAGGAATCGCGGAAACAGAACTAATTCGGTTTAACTGAATATGATACAAAATGCAAAGAAGATTCTCCGCATAAGGAAACAAATGCCTTCGTGGAGAATTTCTTAATGAAAGTGTTTATACTTACGTTACATATCGGAAAAACAATAAAAAACACCCTGCAGCCAATCCATTCACCCGGAATTTGATCTCGAGTTCAACTACTAGTGTTCAGTTGTCTTATCCACTGGGTATTATAAAGAAGGTAGATTTATTTCTAGCCACAGAGTACGTAGGGAGCGATTTAAAAATCATTAATAGAATCAAAAAGACAAGGTAATTTCAGCTCTGTCAAATAAAAATTACGTAGAATTTGCCGAAAACACTTATTTTCTGGTAACGCGAATTAGCAAAGGTCCCAACACCTTCTAGTCTTTGATACATTGTTGACCGTTTGCAACTCCAGATACATAGACGGCAGGACCTCTTATAGTCAGACGATATACTCACATAGTTCAGATGGGTTATTCTAAAATGAACAGAAACTGGTTTACCTTATAAATGATTCTGAGGCATTCCCTTTTAAAATAGGTCAATCAATCGCCTGAAACTTACGATCCTCCTCTCATATTCTAAGGAAAATTAAACTTTCAAAATGAAATTTCTAATAAAAAAATTGTTAAATTTGATAAAAATTTAAAGTATTTTTAATCACGGAATTAGCATTTCTTAACAAGAAAGGCTTAATAAGCGAAATATTTCATATTCGGGAAAATTTGCCCACCAGCGGCTGAGCACCGGTAGTTCCGACCTGGGTTCTATTCCAGGCGAACGCGCTGGCTACTTGGAAGTTTTCGTGGTTTTCTCCATGGGTAACGTGTATACGAGCCAATTTCCCTTAGAAAGTCCTCCACGAAGGCATTCCCCTCCCTCTAAGTAGATAACCCCTAGTGTGCTTTGCCGTAATCAATTAAACCAACCAAACCAAACCGGGAAAATTCTGCACACTGATCAAGGGTTTTTTTCGAAACTTTAAACAGCATTACTTACGTGGAAGCTTTAACTCGCTTTCTATTTCGAACTGCTATTCCATTTCGAACTAAACACTATTAATTTTAAATATCTCCTGAAATTTACACGCTAACTACTTATTGTAAAAGGGTGTAGACAACCAGCGCATACACACACACACACACATGCCGTCCTTGAACCAATCAGGTCAATACTAGACATCTTGTAATTTATGGGGAAACAAATCGACGAGAAAAAAGGTCCACCCGAGGATATCGTTTATTAGCCAAATCCTATTCCACAGATGTCTGGAATGAAGACTATACCAAACCCACCCTGAGAAAAATATTCACCCTTGACCTCCGGTGAGCCGTCCCTCTCGCAGGGCCTGACAAAGAGGGGTCGTCTCAACCGGGAAAAGAAAATGTGAAAAGAGTCCTTTAAAAGAACCGCTCGACATTAAACGAGCACCTTTAGCTTTCATTCTTTCGAGACAGATAAGAAAAGAAGAAAAAAATGGCCGTTTTCCCTCTCCTTTCGCAGACGATAGACACTCTCCCTTGCGCAACTAACCATCAAATCTCGCAGCGTTCTTTTCTTCTTCACTTCAGTTCTCCTCGCTTCGTAATTTCTATCTTTTATAAAGATATGAAAGTTCGGAGTTAAAGTCAAAAACGAAAGTTTTTTTTTTAACAGAATATTATGTTCCAAGATCGCATACAAAAGGTTAGGCACGTAAATTCTACGATTCTTTGGTAAAATATAATGGCAGATACGTGAATCACTTTCTCTTACAACTTTCTGCGCAGAAATTAATGTATTATGATGGAATATGACGCACTAAAATGCCCAAGATCCCATTATATATATGTGTTACGGTGAAACACCGAAACCTGGAGAATGTCGACTTTCGTGGGTTGATGTTAACATTCACATAGTCGCTCGGTGTATGTCCGAAATATTTTCCAAATACTCTTATTTCTGACTTACACCGGTGAATGTCGACATTCACCATGTACTAATGGTCAGTGTTGAATATATGAGAATATATTTTCTTCTCCGTCATTCAGTCGCGAAAAAACACACAATACATTCAAAATGAAAAAGGAAAATAACAGAAGTTAAAAAACTTACTTAATTCTACAGTACGCAGTAAATGAGAAAATAAAATAATAGTCATAAAACACTTACTAAATTACGCGATTCAAATCTGATTCATTGCAACGACTTAAACTATTATGAGACTTTGAATTGCACGAGAGGCCCTCGCTTTTACGACTGCATTTATAAGAAACGGCCGGTCGCCTCTCTTTTCGACGTACACCAGAGTATATTTGTGAATGTCGACATACACCGGTGAGGGTCCGAATGTACAAGAATGTAATGTTATATTCGATCTTTCACCGACGTATTTGGTGAATGTTGACATTCTCTCTCGTTCTCGTGTGTGTGTGTGTGTGTGTGTGTGTGCGCGTGCGTGCGTGTGCGTGTGAGAAAAATAAAGAATATTTAAAAGATTAAATTAGCAACGTAAATTTCCTTTCTCAATTCTAAAAATAGTAGCCTCTCTCTCTGCACTGCGTCATTTTTAGAATAATCCATGTGATATGATAATAGAACAATCCATGTCATCCACAGAAGTATTAACTAGCCAATCAAAACGCATTGAGAACCAAAGCTAACTCAGTCTGAAATTAAGATTTCACCTTGAACGTAATGCAGTCGCTCGCTATTCTTCGGCCTGGTTGGACTGCTGTCTGCTGCTTTTTTCCTGCTGCAAAGTTCTCAAAAATGTAAACCTCTTGAAAAAGCATAATACACACACCTTTCGATAAAATAAGCCTGTAAATATTCTTCTTCTGACAAGGCCATTGTTCGCAATACTCGCGAGTAAGAAGACGCTATCCACTACAGCCTTAGAAGCCAATTTCGTTCAAGCTTCCACGGACGTTGAGCTTAACCTATTCTACTATCAAAACACCACTGAAGAAAAGTTACAAAAATCAAGATTTCATCAACGCAGCCCACGAACAACTGGCAAGCAGTATCAGAGCCATTAAAGCATCGAACACATTGGGTTTATGCTCCAGATTCGCCTCGTCAAATTTCAACACATTGGCTGCAAGGGGTTTTTGTCGATTGTTCTCCTGGGTAACATAAAAGAGAGCCAATTCTCCTAAAGAAGTCTTCCAGAAAGGCATATATCTTCTCTGTACTGTGCCTAAACTAAACTCGGCGGCACAAACAGTCCATAGAGATACATGGCCAGCAGTGCTCTGATATCTGCTTTTTAGACTGTGGGTTCTGGCGTGCAATTATATAGGGGTGCAACTATATATTATACATAACTACAATTATATAGGGCCATGGCATAAATGTTAGAGGTTTTGGATGTCATTTGTTTTGGATGTTTTGGATTTTCGCATTGTTCTCTTTTTCGGTTAAAGGATTTGATGATATAAAGTCAATCTTTACTAAAAATGTAACTTCGTTATCATTCTTCAATCAGTTCATTGGCATGTGTCAAGAGTGGAGTTTTACTTTTTCATAAGAAGATACATTTTTCCTCATTTGGGTTATATTTATAATCCGAATCAGAAACTGAACTACAGTAAAAGAAAGGTTCACACTGCTTTAAGCGAATCCAGAGCTTAAATGCGCCGGAGCCCTAAATAAGAAGGCTCCTGCAGTTTTTGAATGTAAATGAACAGCAACTTCAGCAGAAATATGACCTCAAAATTTTATTTTTAATAATAAAATTATATTAAAAATCGATTCTAACTTCTGAATGAATGTTTCTCTTTCCTTGGGAAACAAACCCTTGGATGAAGGTCGAGACTTTTAAGGAAAGAAAAGCCCCCACCCACATATCAAAGGCTTATTCTCCAGAAAATACAATTAATTTATGACAGGGGGTAATTTTTTCTTTCCAAAGCTAGTGTCTTCTCACGGAAAAGAGCACCTGCAGAATTCTTGGAAGGATGTAACCAAACACGGGGGATCAAAATTATCCCTTGTTACTCTTTTTTCAGCTAACTCTCGGATTCGATGAAAATTTTCTCCCCTGTTATAGTCTGCTCGACAGCTAGAGTTACATCGTGGTCAGAAAATGATAGATTCTTCTCTTTTTGTTTTCGTAACTACAGATCATCCGTTAAAATTTTCTCTATATTCTCTTATTGTTTGTTTATAGCATTCTCTGCATTTTCACAACTGAACGCTTTAACCACTTTAACATTTTTCATTGGTGTGCTGGAAAAAGAATGAATAGTCTTTATATACATATAAGTACATTATATTCAGAGCTTAAATTAAATCGAAGACCGGTTGAGCCATTTCTTATTTTTTACGTGCAATTGCAATTCCAGCCGAAACCCCAAATAAGTCAAGATCCAGTACTTTATTTTATTATTTAATTATTTACCATTTATTTAATACCTTATTATATTTTTATTTATATCTCTTTACATTTTATTAAATTGTAATATTAATTGTTTAATTATTCCAATCATTAAGTATTTAATTTTACCAATTATTTAATTGTTTAATCATTAATTATTTAATTTTAATATTTAATTAATTAATTGTTTAATTATTTTAATTGTCATTTTATTTATTTATTTTTGTTCTTCCTTTCCAGACAGTCTTCCATAGGGCTCCGGCACTTGGAATTTTAGAAATTAAGCCCTGAGCCAATCCAGAAATAGACAAGTAACACAGGAGAAAGAATTTTCACGCAGTTCTCGTCTGTCTGAAGAAATGCATTAAAGCAGATAACGATTATATTATGAAGTATTGAATAAATCAATTTTCATACAACAGGAGTCATAATATTATTTCTGCGAAACTAAATGAAGTTTGGGTTCTTTAGCACATATACATGCTCAAGTTCATCACGTGCAATTTTAGCCTACTGAAGCGAAAGTAATTTTCTTAGATTCTACTACATTTTCTCCCCCCCCTCTAAAGAATAATTCCCATATATGCTTTGAAGAAAGTACACCAAAATTCCCATGCTATTAAACTTACCATACAAGTACCAAAGGATGCGCCATGAAAACAAGTTCTTAAACCAGATAAATAAAAAGCTTGGCCTTGAGACGATGAACGCTGTAGTAGCACAACTATGTTTATTTTCAAATAGGATTCATATTTTGAGTTTCGAACTGGTTAAATCGTGAATTAGATCATGCATCTATGTATATTTTCATTAAAAATTGAGAGATATAGAAAAACATAAAACGCCAAGTACAGTTAAAACAATTAAAAAAACAGGTTTTTCCAATTAAAACTCCGATCTCTACGCAAAAAGCAGCTAATAACTTAGATGACAATTCCAGAATGAATCAAGCATAATTTAATTCGCAATAATAAAAGAAGACGTTACTTTGTTGTTGCGAAGCTTAGTTTCTGGAGATTGGCAACAAATCCACTGTTCAGCTAAGCTTCAAATGTAAACAAATATGTCCGCTACCATAACCAAAATTTAGGCTTACCGGCACTTAAAAAAAACTTTTAAATTGTTGATAATTTGACAATTTTTGCACGCTGGCTAACTAAAAGCATAAGAATCTGAACCGAAAGCTAAGAACAACATAATTCAATCATTTTTAAACTAACAAACATATATATATTTCAAAAATATTTATTTCAAGCATATTTTCCAAAGGTGCTTCAATGTTCTATTCAAATACTATAATAAATCTAAAACGACGTGTAAAGGAAATTAAACAAATAAAAAAGGAACAGTTCTCCACAGACGATTTAGATTAGCCAGGTTTTGCATTTTTAATCAACGTCCTCTTATAATGCTAAGTACTCTTTATTGAATTTTAAACATGATATAGCTTATAAGTGTTATTAAATTTGTTAGTACTCAGCCAGATCATCCAGGGTTTAAAATACATTCGCAGCAAAATTATAATTTCTTTTACAATAAATTTTAATGCAGGTTTAATTTTCGGTTTGCCTCGCATGTTTCAGACTGCAACATCAACAAAACAATCATTACATTGGAGTTCAACTGCATTTCATTATAATTTTATTTTAACTGTGTTAGCTTCATGTGTATTTAAACTAATGACACATACGGCGTTTTTAAAAAAACCAACAAACATCTACTGAAAGATTAAATATATTCGTGTCTTTTTAGGCCTGCACGTAACTTAACCATACACATCGTAACAGACGTACACTGCGCCAAAAAAAAAAAAAAA
>KK120998.1:85460-151214 GCA_000611955.2 Stegodyphus mimosarum | reverse complement strand
TTATTAGCTTTAACCCCTAGCAAATTAATTAGTATCTCAGCCTGTAAGTCTTTAGGAACTTCTTTGGTGACAAAAGCTTTTTCCAATGAAATGAAAAACAAATGCAATGCCTCTGGCCGCTCAGGAACAGAGATTGTAAGCGTTTTAACACTTTTTAGTAAATTTTCAACACTAGTCTGCGCGTTTCTTCTATCATTCGATAATGACTGTGATTTTAAATTTTCTAGCTCAATCTGCTTCTCAATTTGGGCTAATTTAAGACGTTCGATCTCTAACAGATAGTGTTCATTACTTGTTTTAGGCGTCCGATCCTCGGCGATCGATTTGACGACGGCACGTACAAATTCAACGTTCGTTTTGAAGACATCAGAATTTTCGATAATTTTTCTAATGTCAGCTTTTTTGGCATTTTCTGGAACATTCTCTCCAATTTTTTCAGCAATTAATTTTAAGTCACTCTTGTTTGAATTATTTAAGAAACTCATTTTACTCAGCTACCCTTCCTTGGCAGCATATTCAAATTTTACAATTTTACAAAAATTTGGCTTATTTTTGAGGGAGTTGCTATTTTTGTGATTTTTCCTTAATTTATGATGATCAATGGACATGAGTCACGTGATCTGCGAGGTCATCGGATTGCATCTCAGTGGACAGAGCTGATCTGCAGATTCGTTAATTAATCTCTTCCTTCACCCAACTGTTCCGTTTAAAAGGTTTTTATTGTGCCCATGACGTTTATAGCATAAAAATTTATTTAAACACCTGTTTAAACACACACCTACCAGCTGCGTTTTTCCCCTGTCCGTTTAAATAATTTATTAAATGATTTTATTTATTAATTAATAGTTTCAAGCGTTTACGTTTCAAAATGATTAACGGGGTGAAAATAGTTAAATCTACCTCAATTAGTGACAGTTAATAAGGGGTTAACCCAGCAGTATTTACATGGCAAATCTTATCTGGAACAATATAAGATAAAGCTGTTACCACTTAGCAGCTGAACTAATTTAAGTCACATTCCACTTTCCGAATTTACGTTGTAGAGGAAAAAAGTACTTGAACAATGCAAATTTGTGGAAAAATTTTGGTATAAATTAAATTCTTACATAATAGCTGGTTCGCCTAACTTAAGTAATAAATAAAAAATAGTATTTGTTGCCACCCATAACATACAAATATCAAGATATGCAAATATTCAAGGGGAAAAAACATTTAAACTGTATAAAAACTTAAAATTCAAGGAAACCAATACTAAAATTTAACGTTTCGTAAAAAGTCCACTGTTTTCTATAACAGCCTGTAGTCTTCCTGGCATTGATTCTACTAACGTTTTAGTTAGATTTGACGATGTATTTTCCCATGCTTTCAAAAAAATATTTCTGAATTTATTATAATTTGAAAATTTATATTTTCCAGCTTCTTGATCCAAAAAATGCTTCAAATTCTCAACCTAGTTGAGATCATGTGATCGGAGTGGAGTGTTCAGTCTTCGGAAAATTTAACGTAAGAGAAATTCTTTTATGTAAGAGGTTGGTGAAGGCTTGAGCTCAATCAACAACATGGAATAATTTAATAACTTAAACATTCCAGAATAGATTAAACATAGATGGTGTTTATAAAGTCCCGGACCCATTTTGATGTTTAATAACTCCTAAAATAATGAAGATATAAACAAACTTATGGCATTTATTGATGGAATAACTTATATATTTTCCTTTTCAGGTTTGAATATCTTTACTTTTGTAAATATCGTCTGCGCGTGTGGTTCATTTCAGATAATTTCATTTTCCAGTCTAAATATCTGTACTTTTCTAAATATCGCCTGCTTATTAATTGCATTTTTCTCTCTTTTGCTTTTGGCAACTATTACAATGTTATGTGAACCCATGAATACCGTAAGGCACAAGGGGATTCCCCAAAGGTTAATGTGTGGTGTGGACTAATGCACGACCGAGTCATTGGGCCTTTCTTTTTTACAGAAAAGACGGTCTCATCAGTCGTATACTTAGACATGTTGGAAAACTTCGTATTTCCACAACTAGAAGAGCTTCGGCCACATGGCATTTTGCAACAAGACGGTGCACCACCTCATCGGGGTACCATCGTTGGTAGTTCTTTGAACGACCATTTTACGGGAAGATGGATTGGGCGAGGAGGTCTAATTCCTCGGCCACCCAGATCACCCGATATAACGCCGCTGAACTTTTTCCTTTGGGGATTTATAAAGGACAACGTTTACAGGAGGAGAGTGTCGAACATGGATGACCTAAAAGCCAGAATGACAACCGCAATAGCCTCTGCTTTCTTACGTGCTTGCCGGTACCTGGCGTGAAATTGAATATGGACTTGATATTCTCCGTGCGACGAAGGGGCGCACACGTAGAAATTCATTGACAAGGGTCATGAAACTTGTTGAGCCTATCTAACCATTTATGTTATTAATTTTATTCTGTCTTTATTATTTTATGAGTTATTAAACATCAAAATGGGTCCGGGACTTTATAAACACCCTGTATTTTAATTCACAATGATAAAAGGAGACGTTAAAATTGCAACATCAAAGCGAACTTGTTTTTATTTACGTTTTTTCTTACGTGTTGCCAATCTAGAAAAACTAAACTTCGCAACAACAAAGATAATAATAATATGTACATAGAGCTGCTGCAAGGTAATACAAGCTGTATGTTTAGGGTTATTGTCTTGTTGGAACGAAAAGTCATCTTTAACACATAATATCGACACGCTTTGAAATAAATTACCTCGCAGTATCCTTATGTATTTTGTCGCATTCAAAATTCCCTCAATTATAGTCAAATTACCAGATTCATTCCAGCTCATATTACCCCATACCATAACTCTTCCACCACCATGCTTTAAGTTTGGACATACAATTTTAGGATTTACGGCAGTTTTATTTTTTCTCCAAACAGTGTTTCCTGAACAAGATTCAAAGTAATTACATGTTTCTACACTACTAACAGAAATTTTTATTATTATTATTATTTTTACTGACCTTTAAAACATTCTACTTTCTCTTGCTGTAAGAACTTGTCCGCCCTGTCCTGTTTCTACCTTCGATACACCCAGTTGATTTATATTTACCTATCACATAATAAACAGTTGATCGATTGAATTTTAAAACTTTTGCTGTTTCATGATAAGCGCAGCCATTATCCCTTAAATTTACAATTTCATCACGCATTATTAAAATCAACTCATTACGCTTTCCACACATTTCGAAATAATAAATTTATAATAAAAAAAGGCGACTGGAACTCATAAGAACAATAGAACGTTCTAAAACAAATTGCATTTCTTTTTTTTTTTCACTTTCAGTACCTGAAGTCAAGTTTCAACCTTTTCCATTGGTTGCTTAAATACTCCCCCCCCCTCCCCGGAATTTTGCATAACTTCGTTTTTCGGCATTGTGACAAGATTTCGTGAAAGTTATTTTTTATTTATTATGTAAGGTAATTGGAACTAGCCATTACGTAAAAATTTAAATTTACTTACCAAATTTGCAGTAAAATTATTGCATAAATCTGTATTGTTTCAAATACTTTTTTTCTCCGCTGCATAGTCGAAATCATTAAAACAATATTCAATTACAAATGCTAGAACAAGATTCCCGTTTCAGGTAAAAGATGACTGAATTACTGGTGTTTAAGCTAACAGGAAGCAGACGATAGCAAATATAAAATTAAAATTTAGAAACGCTAAATGAAAACCGACATTAGTTTTACTAAAAACAATCTAAAATAAATTTAGAAATTAAAAGTAAAATTTTGTAATTGAACAATTAACAGTGACAATGAGACAGGACAAAGTATTGCTATTTTAGAGAAATATTTTTTGCGAGCAATCCAATAAAATAAAGACATAGTTACATTTTGAATAACTAGGTCTCTTCTTATTAAATAAGAGTACAAATCTCCACATAGTGATAATTTATGATAATTTCGTATTTATCATAGCGTATTCCTAACACCTCCTTTTAAATGTTTTATATCTTGAATGCCTCGAGGATTAATTCTTAAATAACATTAATCGAAACTGATTAGTTTAAAATTGTTGAAGCGTTAAACCAAAACTATACATGAAACGAAGATCATATATATATATATTTTTTTTAAGTTTATAATACTTGCATTTTTTAATTATTCAAACTCGATGGTAAATTATTTGAGATGCTAAATTTTGTTTAATTAATATCTTTACAACAACGCAAAGAAACTGTTTGTGTTCCGAAAACCTCGAGCCTGATTACGAGAATCTGGGTTCCTATGCAGGGAGTTGCTTCAATAGCTCCTAAAAGCCATTTCTTATCATGGAGGTAAGAAAACTACCTCCATGATTCTTATAGAGGAGGGGGGGGGGGTAGAAATTAAGAGGAACCGCGGGCTGAGATTCTGGCTACTTTCTTGAACGAGTTTTGTGGGTGTGAAGCAGCGGCTCCTACTTCGTATCTCTGGAGAAAATGGAAATGGAGAACATACGCGAAAAAATGGTTAGTAATGGAGGAAAATAGTTACATTAACAAATGCTGATAAAATCAAAAATAATCAGAAAATTAAAATTTGGTATTGGACGATAGAAAAAATTTAATCTATTTCCGCTGTGACCGAATGCGTTAAAAATGTCGAAATGCATTAAAAGTAATGTAATAAGTTGTAACTAGCCTTGACCACATTTGTTACATGTCTCAATTTCTTTCGCTTTGGTTTGGTTTGGTTTATTTGATTATTGCAAAGCACTCGACGGCTATCTGCCTAAGGGAAGGGATGCCTTCGTAAAGAACTTTCTAAGCAAAACTGGCTCGTATACGTGTCCCACATGGGGAAACCCATGAGCCAACCGTTCGCCGAGATTCGAACCCCGGACCAAACTACAATTGTTCAGCGATTTTAGCGCTCGGCCGCTGGTGAGTCTTGCCTTTCTGAGGTTAAGGTGCTTTTCTAAGGTTCCTGAAGGTCTTTTCTTAGGTTGTTAGGGGTACTTCCTACTCTGGCTCGTATATAGGTTACACAAAGTAAAACACAATGCAGCCAGCTCGCTCGGCGGGATTCGAGTCCCGGACAAAACTATCAGTGTTCTGTGACTTTATCGCTCGGTCACTTCCTTTAGTATTATTTACTGATAATTTTCCATCTGGACTTAACCCTCATCTTATGATATGAACATATTGTAGACGTCGTACTACAAACTTACTTTTTTGATATTTAGAGTTACGGTTTCCCCAGGAACCGTGACTAGATACACCTAAGATGCTACTCCACAACATATACAGCTACTTTAACACCGTACTCTTTCATAGTGCAACCACATAAAAGTGATTAGTAACTAACTAATTTGCAGTATTGAGTGAATCATTAAAAGAATTAAGATCTGCGTTCTTTTAAAACTGTCAAATATAAATTTTTGTTTTGTATAAAAAATGAATAACTAGTTTATGCAGATCTTTGCACAGAATAGAAACTAATTGTAGATAATTGTTCTGATTTGGTGTCCTTTGAGCGCCTTTTACAAGGCCCACTCATTTCAGTTAAACTTGAAATTTCATACTGCAGAATGGTTACGAAGACTTGCATAATTATCCGATATTTTTCAAAAATAAATGAAGATGACAGAACAGTTCAATAACTGTTATGAAAGTATCTGATAAAATTGATTCCAAGCTCTACCAGTAATTAAATTTTGGGGAATCAGACCGAATTATTCAAGCCATTTTAAAAATTCTTGTCAGAAAAATAAGCTTCGAGTAACAAATAAAGTTAAAGAAAAAATATTTAAAATTACATCAAGGATTGTTTGCTCAAACGAAAGAGGACGACAGTTGGATTTTAGATCTTTTCAATGAAAATTTCTGTAAAGCAGCCTCAAAATTATCATTCCCTGAAAAAAAGAATACACTTAAATACATTTTTAGTCCAAAGGGGCTTTGTCCCTGAAGGACTATTGTTTTCGTTTTGCGATTTTGCGTCGGAAACATTAAAAGTCTGAATCACTTTTTAACCTGTTGCCACCAAACCTTGCAGCGCTGTATTATATTTAAAGAAATTGAATAATGAAGAATCTGCATAAATGTATGCATATTTCTCCAAATGTGATAAAACAATGGTACCTAGAGCCATCCAATTTTGAAGAACGTACGTTTCCACCCGAATAGGCGCATCTGGAAGGCGGAATTTGTTTTATTATCTATTTCATATTTTGTAAGACTTTAACGAGTTTTTGATGAACAAACTTAAACGATTTAAAACCGAGCCATGCCAACACTCTAAGAGGAAAAAAACTCTTTTTATCTAAAGCGCGCGGAAGTATGTATCGGAAATTCTAAAGAAAGACTCATTTTAAAATTCTTTTTCGATATTGCTGTTGAACTGAATTTTATGGTTTAAGTGCGAAGAACATGATATTTAATAAATAAAGGTAACACACAAAATGTTAAAAAACGCCCCTTTGGACATAATTTAAAATCAGACTTTTTTTTTAAATTTTATTTTAGTAAATTTTACGCTAATAATATATTATGATATTGCAAGAATACTGGAGCGCAATGTGGGTAGTTATAACAAGCGCCTGGCCCCAGCCACCACCCCTGTTCTTATTGGTCGCCGTTTATGACATCAGGTTGAAGAGATTTTATTATCGGTTTCGTGTAAGTTAGATGAACTTATACTTTTTTGGTCTTGGTTATGTTTTGTATAAATGTGAATTTGTGGAATGTAACAGAGTATTTGCAATTAAAGCAAGCTTTTCGCGCGCAAAAATGCCGCGGGGAATTTATTTCGTCACTCTATGACATCACAAGTAGTGTCCAATAAGAGCTTGGGGTGGTGGCTGGGGCCAGGCGCTTGTGTAGTTATAGGTTCTGAAGAAGGTGGTGGGGGGGAGAGAAAGAAGCAGATCGGGAACCACTGGGTTTGACCATAATCAGGCCTTGTCAAAATCTCCTTCAAAACTGACTTTTATAATCGAGCCTATTACAACAACGTAAGTTAACAGAAAACATTTCACTAAAAAAGTATTTAATGAAAGTTTTATAATTATTTTCACGGAATTCGAATTACAGCAGTCTCTCTTATAATACTATCCGGCATTCCGTTATTGCAGATGTCACGCAGGTATTGCTTATAAATAATGTGGGTTTAGGAATAACGAGCTCATCAAAGAAATCTTTTAATTTTTGAAGCATCAACAAGATTTTACCAATGAATAATTCAAGAAAAAATGTGCTTAGCCAATCTGAAGTTCACAAACAAACTGCATTAAGACAGTGCAATTATCCATTGACATTTATAAGTTTATATGGTATTTGGAAAAGATTAAAATTTTATTTTATACAAAAATATATAAGCTCCGCAATAAATACATAAATAAATAAACATGATGGGCACACAAAAATGCATGCGTAAAGCATATATTTTGCGTTACATGTATTTGAATTCTGTACTTTTCTAAATCTACTTGTCGACTATATTACTACTTGTTTTTTAATTTCCTCGCTAAATATTTCAAAATATTCTTTTTTATTTCATAGATAAATTGCATTTTCAAATGTTACAATTTTTTATAATATAAAAATTTTCGATTATTTCAATAACCTTTATCTTCTTTCAAACGCGAGTTGATTTTGGCCCCCACCATCCAAGTAGCAACGACAGTTAAATTTATCCGTTTCTTTAACATGCAGATAACTTTGTATATTTGATTATTATGTTATATTAAATAAAAACCTTTACTGTAAATAACCTACTGTAGACGAAAGAAATAAAATATTGCCGGTAAAACTACGCGAGCATTAAGTGTCCAAAGTTTTAAATAAACCAGAACTATTAATATATTTTTAAGTTTGTGCTCAAGTATTTGTATGTATAAATACAGATATAATATAAAATGTACATAGAAAAAGTTACCATTACATAAATGACTATAAAATCAAACTCCTAAATTCTAGCTTGTACGTCATTTTTCTTAAATTTTCAAATACTTTTTTATGATACTCTTTAACACCTCGCTCTGCTCACAATTAAAATCTTAAACATGGCATCACAACACGCAATTTAGACACATTTAATATTTCATACTTCTTCTACACTGTCGGAAGCACATATTTTAAAAATGAATGAATGAAACGTGATCTGACAGCATACCTTTAAAGCATCAATACTCACGTATCCATTAACATAAATATCGAACCATCTGGGTATCAAAACTAAAATTCACTCGAAAATAAAATCACCACCAAGTAAACGCACTCACAACAAAGATCTTAGTTGAAATTTATTATTAGTAGTAGTATTTATAATTGTAGTGTAATATTTTGAAAATAATTTCACGATTTAATTTGACTCGATATCTTTAAAAGTTTCGAAAAGAATAAAGTTGTTAGCCAAGTTCTGCCAACAAGCGATTCACAATCGGTGACTATTTTTTTGCTCTAAAAATCAGTTCTAAGGAATGTTTACCAAACACGCTTACCTGACATCTTTAAGCCGCTTCAGTTCACTCATTTCCAGTTCAAAACGAAGTTTATTCACGTCACATAGCAATGCATCGCGCTCTTGCTTCAGGATAGCCAGTTCACTTTCCAATTCTTCGATTCTGATGAATTGTCGTTTGATTAACTTATCCTTTTCTTCAATAATCCGTTTCGAATCTTCGCTTGTATCCGCCATGATATAACCACTGGCTGTTATTCAATGGTACTTAATATCAGATCCTTTGACGACAGAAGACAGCAATCACGTTCATCGTCAAGTCACCCACAGCACCTTAGGAAAAGTTCTAAACACTGGAGTTTCGAACACGACCATGGACGGCCGCCATACTGCCAACAGAGAAGCGGCGCTGAATCGTTCGCTTCTCACGGTTTGAATAAGGGTTGCCATAATAAGAGGAGATTCTGGCCCCAATCGAAGCACGCTTGCTTACCGCCAACGGATTTTCCTCGCTGAGTGCATTCCGAAACTGTAACTTAGCGCTATTGCTAAAAATCTCAGTCATGCTTTCGGTATTAAAAAAACTTATTTTAAATATTTCATTGCGAAACATACGCATATTTTTCTTTCCCATTTGCTGATAAGCTAAAATAGATAAAATATTTTGTCTGGCCATTTAATGTTATCTTACAAACGTTAAGCAGTTTAATATGAGGCAATAATAATGTTCGATTGCCATCGACTTTGCCGGAGGAGGGGGGGGGACACTACATATACTCTGTTAAAAACATACTTTGAATACAACACGCTTTCAAACATATTGTTACCTGCGTACGGGTTCGTTAGATATTGAATGCACTAGTCGTTAAAAAGTTAACAAAAATTTATTCTTTCCACAAAAAATAAATTAAAATGCGGAAATATTTCTTCACAGATCTTCGCACAATATCACAATATCTCAAACGTTTAACAAAAACTCAGTTCAAAACAGATAAAATAGTTCTATCTCATAGCGAAATCGCTACAATCAATACAGCATTAAGTAAACAAACAGCCGTTACAAGTATAACAGCAACAACAACAACTACAACTAACTAACTAACTCAGATGAGAGAATGGCGAGGAGAGTGGTTCGAAAACCAGGGTGCATGGGTCAAAGGACCCTACCCCTCATCGAATGCATAAGTATGATTCTAATAAATTGGCAAGTACAAAATAACTTAAAAATAAGTAATAACATATTTTTTTTTTAAAATATATAATTATATATATGAAAGGTACTAATTAAAGTAAGTAAAAACAAAAGGAAGGCGGGGCTATTATCAATAACTTGCCCTATGAAAAGTAAAATTTAAAAGTAAATAAAGCCATTCAAAATCCCACAAAAAAAACCAAAGTGCCTGTTTAGAAAGAGAAGAACGCTGAACTGGTGACACACTAATTATATGCGTAAAGAAAAAAAAAATCATGATGTTAGGTAACATGCGAATACAGAGGTGCACTCAATCCGATTAAATGTATAAAAATATAGAACAGGAGAGGAATACAATGCAAATAACACTTGATAAATACAAAATACAATAATGCAACAGAATTGTCGTACAAGTCATTACAACAAAGTAATAGGCATTAGTCAAGATTAACATTTAAGATAGCCCGAGGGCGTCTAACATTGACAATATCATTGACATCATAGTCATAAATGGTCATGGTGGGATTGTTAAGATCCCCCAGACCTTCAAAAAACTTACGTGCCAGACGGCAACAATAACTTTTAATATATTCAATTTTAAGTTCGTCATGCAAGCGCTGATTTCTAATGTACCATGGGGCACATACTATTTGGCGTAGAACACTGTTCTGCGCTGTTTGTAGTTTTTTGCGAATAGACTTACAAGAGTACGCCCACACAGGGCAAGCATAACAAATAATAGAACGCAACAAGGATTTATAAATAAGTAACTTATTATCTATAGATAGAACGGAGTTTCGAGAAATTAAGGGGTAAAGTATTTTTTGACGTACTCGAAACTTTTTAAGACTACTTGTAATGTGTGGGTTCCATGATAACCTTTTGTTGAGGATCACCCCAAGATAAGGGACTTGCTTGGCCCAGGGGATGGTCTCTCCATATAACTGTAAATTTTTAGGAGTTTTCACTTTTTTGGTGAACAGGATGGCTGCCGTTTTATCAACGTTTATCTTGATTTTCCACTTCACTAGCCAAGTCTCTAGTAATTGTAAGTGGTTTTGTAATCGTTGAATTGCTGAACCAATAAATGCACTTTGTGTGAGGATCGCAGTGTCATCAGCATACATTGCGAGTGTCGTGTCAGGTGTGGTGGGGATGTCGTTCACGTATATGTTGAATAATGTGGGGCCCAAAAGAGACCCCTGGGGGACTCCAGCCTTTATGGGTCTGGCTGTTGAATGTGTGCCTAATACGTGAACGACAAAGTGTCTACCGGTCAGGTAGGATTTAATTATGTTAATGATGTAGCCTGGGAGACCCAGACAGTGTAATTTGTATATAAGGGCATCCAGCCATACACGGTCGAAGGCCTTAGCGACGTCTAGAAAGACTCCTCCTGTGACTCTTTTCCGTTGAAATCCACCAGTGATCATTTCAACAACCCGATAAAGCTGATGAGTTGTAGAATGCTTACTACGGAAGCCGAATTGGTAGGGAATAATTGAGTTGTTCTGCTCCAGATGCTCATTGACTTTTTTAAGAATAACTGCTTCCACCACTTTGCTTAGCGTAGACAGTAGACTTATTGGTCGATATGATGCTGGTTCTGTCGCAGGCTTATTGGGTTTAAGAAGTGGAACCACTTTGGCAAGCTTCCAGGTCTTCGGGAAATGTTGCATCTTCAGAATAATATTGATGATCTTCGTTAGGTAGCATATGGTTTTAGGAGGAAAATGTTTAATCATGCAATTGGTTATTCCATCATATCCAGGGCTCTTGTTTTTCTTCAATCTCTTGATATATCCAGAGACCTCCGACGGCATGACTGTGATGATGTTGTCTGTGTAGGGACTTGTTGTGTAGTTGTTGTGAAAACTAGAAATGAAGTGATCCGTGTTTGTGTCACCAATGTTGTTAGTGCAAAACTGAGATTCCAGATGCGTAGCTAAAAGTTCTGCTTTCTCAGTTTCAGTGTAGTGGATTCTTTGCGGGCCTTTAAGGGGCGGAATGAATGTGTGGCATTTTGTATACCTTTTCACCGCTTTCCACAGAGAATTATCCTCCACAGAAAGGGATTCAAGGTATCTGGTCCAGCTGTGTTGTGCATGTACATTAGTAAGAGACTTGACAGCTTCACATAGGCGATTTAACTTCCTTTTATCATCAGGATGGCGTGTACGTTGAAACTGTCGTCTGGCAGCGTTTCTTTCTCGCACCAGCAGTCTGATTTCCCTTGGACGATATTGCTTGTTGGTCTTGATTTCAGTCCTAGATTGTTCAAATGCTTTTTGTATCTGATTAGTGAATTCACTAACTAAACTGTCAATGTCATCCCTCTCTTGTACCGTTGGAATCGTGTATTGAATGTTGTTTAGAGCTTTGGCAAATTCATGCCAGTTAGTACGAAAGGCTCTTTTGTATGTTGAGGTATAACTGCTGATATCAAGTATGATTTTAACCGGGTTATGATCTGAGGATAGCTCATCCAAAACCGAAATATCCAGCGGAGCGCTGGTATTTCGGAGAAGGAAGAAATCCAAGATCCCCGTTGAACCAACAGTATACCGTGTTGGGGTTTTTGGAGCTGCTATGCTAAAGCCGACTTTGCCGACTAAATTATAAATTAATTTGCCTAAAGAGTTAGTTGTATAGCAGTTCCATGCGCGGTGTCGTGCGTTCAAATCTCCACCCAAAATAACATGTGTTCCAAGTGTTAGTAGCACTTTGAGGTCTGCTTCTACAGCAGCCACAGGTTTCGTTGGTGGAATATAGGTGGAGACGAATGTGTATGTTGTGCCTGTGTTTGTTGTGATGGAAATAGCTGTGGCCTCTATGGCTAAAAGCTGTGGTAATGTTATATGATAATGAGGGATGCAGCGTTTAATTAGAAGTGCAGTTCCACCACCTCTTGCACGTGACGAGTTCACATCTCTGCTGGTGCGATATGTACAGTAGTTAGCAACATAGATTGGAGATGTAGGGCCAAGCTTGTGTTCTTGTAGGAACATTAACTCGGGATTGTACTTATTCATAAAATCCCGCAGCTCATTGAGCTTACGAGACAACCCATTTGCGTTCCAACTAATTATATTTACAAAATTATACACATTATTATTCATACTTGACTAGAATTAGAACTGAAAATTTCTTCAAACATTTCAAAAACAATAAACAATTTATCAATAGCATGCTCGGCTTGTTGTAGCTCGGGCAGCTTGGCAGAAATTTTTGACAAAATATTAGCAATAGATGTGCCTTTAAACACATCAAAAATTTCTTTAACTAGGTCAAACAGTTCTTTAAAAGAGTTTGAATTAACACCACCAGTATTTTTACCTTTAACATTTTTCTTTACAATATTAGAATTTGAATTAGTATTAAAATTAGAGTCCATATCAGATTGTTTTTTCTTTATAATAGTAGCAGAAGTGTCCTCAGTTACTGTTGATTGACCCGCTGCGCCTCCCTTCATGGCACTAGCGTAGCTCACCCCAGGTATAACACCAGATCGCTTGGTTGCAGTGCTGGCATTTGTGGAGTTTTTTCCAGTAGCCTGATTGCCTGTAGAATTGGACCGGAACACCGGAAACTTCGGGCATCCCTTGTAGTTCGCTGTATGACCCGGACTTAGGCAGTTACAGCATACAGGATTATCAGTACGTTTCATTTTACAATCAACAGTTTTATGTGCACCTGCACATTTTACGCATCTAGGCTGGAGCTTACAGTTCTCAGAAGAGTGATGGAAGTGCTGGCAATTATGGCATTGCACAACACCTCCACGCACTTTGTAAGGAACAATTGTTACATAAAAACATAGCAATTTGTTTATATCATACACTTTTTGCACATTTGGGAAATTCTCTAAATGAACTAAAAATAGTGGCATAGGAGCTTTACTCCTAGTGCGATGCATTTGGACTACTCTGCGAGATTTAAATCCAAGGGTTAACAATTCATTTTGAATGTCATCAGTGGGGCAATCAATAGAAAGACCCCGTATTACTACCTTAACAGGCCTATCTAGCTTTCTAGTAATCAAATAATGGTCAATTTGACCTTCCTCCAGATATTTAGAAATGAGTCTATGATCTTGTTCAGTTTTTGGAAAAACTTTCAAAAATTCACCGTTCACCTTGGCAGCAAATTCAAGTTTTGTGTCTATTTTCATTTGTTTGAGAAATTCAGGAAACTTAATACTAGGCTTTACCATTATTGGCTTAACTTTAGGAGGAGTGACTTCAATAACGTCAGGCTCCCCCTGAGTATCCATTTGATCATCATTAATATTTGCATTTTCACTTTCTAAATTTTCAAACTTATTACTAGTTACAATATCAGTATTACACTTAACCAGCTTAGTAGGGCGCGCCACATTGCGTGGTTGCACAAACCCTTCGGAGTCCTGAATTTCAGAAGCTCCTCTCTTATTTTTTTTAGAAGGCCTCTTGGGCTTAATTATACCAGCATTTTGTTTACATACATTAGTAGAACTATTAACATTGGCAGTAACAGTAGAACTACAATTGACATTATCAACATTTTTATCAGAGGCATTAACATGATCAACTAAAGCACTTTTAAGCATACTAGCATTATTATGAAAAATATCCTTAGCAATATCATTTCTAGATTTATTACAATACATCGGATTGAGATTACCAAAGGATTCGCACTTACCTGTAAATAGTGACTTTAATCCTGTGGCAACTCCCATGAATTTATTCCATTCATCCAATAATTTTTCCTGCAGCTGTGTATCCAACTCAGAATGTAACGTTGTTTTTGTAGAATCTTTCAAACGAACAGCAACTTCGATGTTATGGATTTGATTCAATCCGAAGAAATAATCATCCAGCGTCCATATATCCTTAACCAATATTTCTTGCCAGTTCAGATCCAAAACGTTTTCACCGAAATCAATCATTTCTGCTGTTAACTCAATCGCACATTCTTTTAATCCTTTTCCATTCCCCAGCGGGGGAAAATCCTGATGTTCCATCGCCGCGTGCTAAAATGGCAAAGAGTCACACAACATCGATCGCAGGTAAAAACACATTAATCCACAAAAATAATCGTGTATCCACAGTCTATCAGTCTATATACGAGAGAAGAATTGCATAGAATCTTTCCGCCGCACGAAAACAATCCAACAACTCGACCAACTTTCTTTAGCAACTCTAACTGAAACTGAGATAGATTGCCAGACCTCACTTGCGTTGACTACTTCCTTTGCGGGTACATCAAGACGCTGGTGTACGAAATTCTCGTTAACACAGCTGAGGAATTTATTGCACGCATCGTGGCAGCTGCCGAGGAACTAACTCAGATGAGGTGTTTCACCTCGGCTTTTATAAGCTTTTTAATTATCAGTAGAACAATCACGATTTTTCTAGATTTTTCTGGATGGCAACAGTAATTACGAGATATTTATTTATTAAGCATTAAATGCACGCGCTCTTTTATTTTTATTGCTATATTTTTTTTTCGACGTAGTTTTCTTTTCAAAAATCGTCTGCGTTGCGCGGGAAATAAAAAGGAATTACAATTCTAAATAAATAGCCAAATCAATGTGAAATTCGTAACAATATTTTGAAAGAATAATTAAATATGTAATTTAATTGAAATGCTTTTCTGACATGCCATATTTTAATGCTGAATAAAATCGAAGTCTTAAAATTAATTTCAAACAATTTGGCAAAACGAAATTAATAACCCTTCTGGACTAATAATGTTATGAATAAGTATTAAATTTTTCCACTTCTTGAGAACAAAAAGGAAAGTATTAGAGCACAGAAGCGTATTAAATAAAAATCTAAAACAAAGTAAATTTAAAAAAAAATCTGAAAGGTTTCAGATTTTAAATTACGCCTAAAGCGGCTTTTTTTTAAACATTTTGTGTGTTACCTTTATTTATAAAATATCATGTTCTTCGCACTTAAATCATAAAATTCAGTTCAACGGCAATATCACAAAATAATTTTAAATGAGCATATCTTTAGAAATTTCGATACACGCTCTCACGCGCTGGAGATAAAAATGTTTTTCTGTACAACGTTGGTATTTTTTTTTTTTTCCCTCCGTACAGTGATGCCATTGCTCGCTTTGAAATCGTTTAGTTTGTTCATCAAACATTCGTTGAAGTGTTACAAAATATGAAATCGATAATAAAACAAATTCAAATTAGGGCTTCCACATGCCCATATTCTATAGAAGGCTACGTTATTCAAGTTTTGACGGCTCTAGGTACCGCCGTTTTATCAGCAGAAATAAGAAATATACATACATTCATGCAGATTCTTCATTATTTAATTTCTTTAAATATAATACAGGGAGATAATATTTGGTGGCAACAATTTGAAAAGTGATTCGTCGTTTATAGTTTTCAACGCAAAATGCCAAAAGGAAATTAATAGTCCTTCAGGGCAAATTGCCCCTTTGGACTAACAATGCTTTAGTAATGTGTTCGACTTTCTTTTCTTTTCATGACTTCGATGAGACTTATGAGTGCAGATGGTTTGGTTTAATTCATTCCCGCAAAGCACGCAACGACTATTTGATTAAGAACTGGAATTCCTTTCGATCCATGCTAACAAAGTAGCTCCTGTACCTTAAACATTACCTTTCCCACTTTAAAATCTTTCTTCCCATAATGTTGGCAAGAAAAGTCTCAAGGAACTGGCTCTTCATCACGTTTGTTATTACAACATTGCTTACATAATCCAACTTACAAACATATCGCCGGAACTATGACGCAAAAGTGTAATTTTGCCGGCTCAGTGAGAATTAAACCTTCAGGCGCATGACGATAAGCGCTGTCTGGCATGGTAATCTCGCTACGGAGAAACGGAGGCAAGCTTATATAATTTGTACATTTTTTATCAATAAATACGGTGAATGAATTGTTGGTGTGCCTTCGTAGATGGCACTAATGGTTGATGGTGAGGTCCCTTAAGTCAGAAATCTGTCAGTCATGGTTCACTAAGCCATTAAGACATGCATTTTGTATGTACGAATTGTAGAAGTAAGCTGTAGTGCAGACACTCTCTTACCGGTGAAAAAGTTAGTTTTATAATGGCAAAGTACACTAGGACTATCTGCCTAAGGATGCCTTTCGTGGAAGTTTTTCTAAAGCTGCTATCACACATCCGTTTGTTTCGGATGAACAACTGTTTGGAAAAATGTTTCTGCTCTGTCACAACAGCCACTCACCACAGATCACTTTGGGGTAATCTGTAATCTGTAACAATCATGCTTTTAAGCAAGAAGAAAGTAGATGAGGACTTTGGCGAACTCCGTTTCCTCCAGTCCGTAAGGCTTGGAAAGTTCCAGACAGAACTTTCAGGCATTCACTACCGTGACGTGGCTTCAACCACTTTGGGGTTAACACAGGGGAAACTGGTTCTCCATAACAAACAAGCTGATAGCTGATTGGTTGAAAACGAACAACTTGCAATTTTTGGAAAACATCGTGCATCTTTCTTTCAATAGTAAACCAGGCAAAAAAATTGTCCCAAACAGTTGTTCGTGAGAAACAAATGCGTGTGTGATATGGGCCTTAGGGAAACCGACTCGTATACATGTTATGCATGGGGGAAAACTACGAAAACGCCAGCGCAGCCAGGCCGCTCGAAGGATTCGAACCCAGGTCGTAACTACCAGTAATCAGCGATTTTACCACTCCGCCGCTGATGAGCAGTGGCGAAACGGAGCAATGTACGAATGGGAAACTCTGTTTCACACTTGCGAAAACGTTAAGGGAATGTCACGACATGCTGATCCAGCTGTTCGAACGTTGCCGAGATCCGATGCGATGTGAACTCTGAAGTCCACCGCTTCCCACAGCGGCCTTTCCCCAAAGTATGCGAGACCTGAAAAGCGTTTTCAGATATGCGTAACAATGAAAGGCGATTATTTTGAAGAAAAATATGTTTCATTCTTTCATATAGGTGTTCTTGTTGTCGCTGTGACTGATCTCATTTGTTTGATCTAACCAAGGCGCAGAGCAAAATTAATCTCGAGTAGGGGGCAGTGAGCCAAAAATGTAGGAAACTACGAGACAGATATGGATGATTCGATTAAAACGATTTATTTTTTTAAACTTATGTTACATGTCATCTGTCTATATATATAAAGAAGAAAGTCTGTTGGTTTGTTCTCTAATAACTCAATCACTACTATAGCTATCGTCACCAAACTTTCTACCATTCTTTTCTGGATCCTGGAATAGGTCGACGTCCACTTTTTTCCAAAAAAAAGTAAATAAAATCTGAGATATTAATTAAAAACTCGGAAGAAGGATAGTCTTCGCCGTCATTTTTCCGAGCGGCAACAGTCTCGCAAGCTGGAGATGAAAATCTGCTTTATTTCGAACGTTGTTGCCACTGCTCGCTTTCAAATCCCAGAGTTTGTTAAGCCATTTGGACTATTCCCACACATTCGTACGACTTTAATCGGCCGAGATATTAATTCAAAACTCTGAAAGCGCTCATTTTCGCACTCATTTTTCTGAGTGGCAACAGTCTGACGCGTTCAATATAAAAATGTTTATTTCGAAAAGTGTTTCGACTGCTCGCTTTCCAAATCGTAGAATTTGTTAATCAAAAATTTGTAAGTTTTACAAAACCTATATATATAAAGAAGAATGTCTGTTTGTGTGTCTGTTTGTTTGTTTGTTCGCGTTATTGATTTCTGATCCATTATGATCCATTTTTTGCCACATTTAATCGACTTATGTAGGTGAAATATTTTATGGAACTTGAGTTTTTTACGACCATTTGATTAGAAAGACGAAAATCATTAAAAACGGCTTGCCATTGTTGCTAATATAATTAGTTTATTTTTTTGTATAGGACAAAAAATAATCATAATTTTCAACAAAAGTCGTTCAAACTTGGAAAACAACGAAAAGAACACATACGAAAATGTCGACGTTGGAGATTGAATTTGTCACGCGCGTGGTGCTCGAATAATTGTTATGCGTGTGCTTACCAGAGTCTGGTATATTTTAAAGCTTTGGCGGTTTCTTCTAAGGTGTTTGCGATAGTAGGTAAGTACCGATTTTTGAAATAGGAATTAACTTAGCAAGAACGGTATTTTATCTGTTTCTGTATTTACTCTCATTTTTTTGTGTAGATGTTTGTAAAGAAACACATTTTATAGTTCTTTTAAGTAGCGAACTATAGCAAGTGCCAGTATAACTTTGGCTGCTGGAAAGTAGCCATAGTTGCAGTTTGGTCCACACTCAGTTATGCAGATGAACGGGTGAGTGGAGATCATTTTTAGCCCCTCTTGCCTCACTTTCATTTCTCAAACATAAAGGTAAGCCAAGTAAAAATTTGGTTCCATTTCCTCTTGGTAAAACATTTTTATCACATTTTTTCTTGAGCCCCTTTCGAGTGGGACACCCTGTATGAAATATAAAATAACTTCATACCAGCAATCATCATTTTCTCACTTCGCTTAATTTTATAAGTCTGCTATTGTGCTGAATTTATGAATTGTGTCTAATGTTTATGTTGCACACATTAATATTTGTTTGACTCTTATAATCTTTTCAGGTTCTGCACCATAAAATCCACTACCACCCCCACCACCATCTTCAGGATAGTTGACCTATATTGCGACTCGACTGGAAGTGAAAGGAATGTCTATGTAATCATGCAGCTAAAAAAAAAACACGAATAAAAATAACTGATATAGATACCACATGACTTTCTTGTATGGCCTATTAAATTATATACATTTTTTGTTGCATTTAATT
Organism: Stegodyphus mimosarum; assembly: GCA_000611955.2. NCBI lineage: Eukaryota > Metazoa > Arthropoda > Arachnida > Araneae > Eresidae > Stegodyphus > Stegodyphus mimosarum. The sequence goes on along the minus strand of KK120998.1, from coordinate 131,818 downwards.
TAAACTTATTTCCTCGAATTTCATCAAAAATCTAGTTCTCATTCAATTAATTCAGTTCTTCCTGCGCGACAAGGCAAAAATACATAAAACGGAAACATCTTCATTAAAAATTGTTAAATGCAGAAAAACAAAAAACACCTAATACAGTTAAAACAGTGTTAAAAAAATTTTTTTACAACTAAAATTAGAATTTCTATGCAAAAATAAGCAATTCGGCCAGCGGAGAAGAAGGCAGATTTTTCAATGAACGAAACTGAAAGTTTGCTTTTGATCCCACTGTGGGAAAAGACACTGAAGGTTCAGAAACTGATTGAATTCATTATACTACTAAGAGTTTTCCAATATAAACAAATGGTGGCTTCGTTAGGCTTAGTAGCATTTCAACAACTTTTAAATTGTTGATCATTCTAGAACAGTTGCATGGATATTAACTCAAGGCATAAAACGTAACGTATCCGCAACGTAAGAACAACATAATTCAACCATTTTAAAGCAAAAAACGCACAATTTATCAACATACAAGAATAAAAAAATGAGGTCATCAAGCAGGGTAACAGAAAAGGTATCTTATCTATCTATCTCTATATATGGGAAAGGAAATAGGAGAGAATTGCTTAAGGATTGCAAGAACCATGATCCCCTACCCATTTCTATTTTTATGAACTTTCAAATTTATAATACACATTTTTGAACAGAAAAAGCAAAAGAAAAAGTTAAAATGTTAAAAAACAGTGAAAACCAAAGTTAATCATTTTATTCAAAGCTCCAAACAGAATTTGTCAAGGGAAAAGTGTTCTGAAGCTTTAAACAAAGTCAATTAACCGAACAACAAATCGACTTTCATTCCGATCAACTTATTGAGATCTTTATCGTCAATTAGCACTATTATTTTAAATTCTAAGCAAATTTTTTTATACGATGCTTCAATATACCTATAGATATTTGAGGCTCTCATTGAATTGTTCTCTTTTCCCTACTCGTTTTGTTGTCCGTCCCTTGACAAGTTCTGTTTGGAGCTTTGAATAAAAAGATTAACTTTGGTTTTCACTGTTTTTTAGTATTTTAACTTTTGCTTTTGCTTTTCCTCTTCAAAAATGTATATTATAAACTTGAAAGTTCATAAAAATAGAAATGGGTAGGAGATCACGGTTCTTACAATCCTTAAGTATTCTCTCATATTTCATTTCCTGTATTAGATGGAATAAATTTTGCAGCACTACGCGCAGATTTTTCAACTAGTTTTCTAGTTTTTCTCTCAACAACGAATAGAAAATTTGTTAACGTTGTCAATAATATATATATATATATATTCATGTACTTTTGGTTCCGTCGATTGCAACCAAAAAGGGAGGAGCACACCTGCATTTTATAGCAGTCTCACATACAAAATTTTAAAGTTCTGAGGCTACTCGTTTCGGAGTTATGCAAGATACCTACATACATATATGCGTACGTACGTGCGTATGTACAGACGTCGTGAAAAAGCTCTTCTGAATTTCTGAATCTATTTTATAATCCGTTTTGGGAAAAAGAGTCCTTTATTCTGTCCGTACGTTGCCATGAAAAAAAAAAACATGGTTCAAATGGATTCGAGGTCGACCAAAATGGATATTTTCTTTGAAATATTATACCCAAAATTGTTCGCGAATACAATTTAATTCTTTACTTCTCCAAGGAAGTAAAACACAGTGTAAAAATATAACTGAAAGAAAATATTTCGAATAATTTTTGGCACTTAATTTGAAGCGTGTAAATGCTGCTGTAAAATATTAAATTGCTTATTAGAAGAAGTTTAAATTTTCCTCAGAACACCATCTGGAAAAAATTGTTTAACAAAAAAAAAAAAAAAAAAAAAAAAAAAAAAAATTCCACGACGTTTCAGCGGAGATGAGTACTTTAAACAGACGAAATGGAAAAAAAAATTAGTAGTAAAAAAAAGCAACAAACATGCTGCTGCTTTTTATTAAAAATTACAGAATTTAAAAGGATTAAATAATTATGAAGCAATTATGTTAATGAAGCTCCGCAATTTGTTTAATTTTTTAGAAAACGATGGATGGCAAGGAAGAAATACGTACATGAAATAGTTTTTCTAAAGAAAAATGCCCTTTTTTTTACATAACACATAGTAAAATCTAGGAAATTATTATAGCCGATATCGCTTTTCTCTGTCTATGCTAAACTAAGGGCGTACTTCTCAATGGTCAGCAATTTTAGGTTAATAATTTAAATCACGTTCTTTATACCCATAAGTACTGAAGTTTTGTTTTAAATGTTTTCATAATTCCTTAAAAATATAAAATGCAATTGATTTTTTAAAAAAAAACAGTGCTTCTTGATTTACGGTCATGCTTTTATAATAATTGATGTGTCCACCATATAACTTCCTCAAGGCTTATTAAATTATACTTTTTTTTGCTGCACTTCATTTAAACTTTTACTTTCTTGTATTATTACTTCCTTGTACGAAGTAAAAAGGAAGTATTGTAATCGCGAAAAATTTCGGGTATCATATTTCAACGAAAATATCCATTTTGGCCACTATCCAATGCAATTTAACAATGTTTTTGCCTGATATCTGAACGTAAGGACAGAATAAAGGACTCCTTTTCCTTGAAAAAGTTATAAAACTGATTTAAAATGGATTCTGCAGAGATTTTTTCGTGGCGTCTGCGCGTACGTACTTATGTACGTACGTATGTATGTATGTATCTCGCATTAGTTAAAAAAGAGTAGCCTCAGAACGTTGAAATTTTGTACATAGGACCGATATAACATGTAGATGTGCACCTCCTATTTTAGTTGCAATCGACCGCACCAAATATATATGTATGTATATACTCTCTATTACTCGGCTCAGTGAGCTCAGATTCTTTATTCTTATGTGTTAGTAAATTGTGCATTTTTTGCTTTAAAAATGATTGAATTATGTTGTTCTTATCTTCCGGTTAAGGTTTTTATGCCTTTAATTAACCTGCATGTTATAGTTGTAACATTATCAACAATTTAAAAGTTGCTTAAGTTTGGCTAAGCCTAATCATTTTTTTTCATGACCGCCATATTTTTTTACATTTGAAACTTAGCAGAATAGTGGATTTGTTGCCAATCTAGAAAAATTAAGCTTCCCAACAACAAAGATAACGCCTTTTTTCATTATTGCAAATTAAATCATGCTTAATCCAATGTGGAATTTATTCGAGGAAATAAGTGTTTAAGATTTATTTCGCAATTTTTAATATAGATGTTGAGTTTTTATGCATTTTTGCCTTGTCGCGAAAGGGAGAACTGAATTAATTGAACGAGAAATGTTGAATCGCCTGTGAAAAACTTTGGTTTGTTTAATTTCTTTTATACATCGTTTTAGATTTATTATAGTATTTGAATGGAACATATGGTAACGATTAAATAATATTTAATTTTTGCGCATTCTGAGTTATAAAATGAATGAAATGTAAAGTTAAGTATACCTAGCGCCGGAGTGCCGCTATGATAAAGATATATAATGAATTTTAAAGAGTGCATTTATTCTATTGTAGTTTATACGCTATCGACGAAGTCGACTTAATTCAATCCAACTGGTTTAAATGCAATGCAAAATACGTATAATCTGATATTTCACATAAGGAAGTCATTTGATGTATACATCGGATTTTTCTAAATTAATTAACCGATTCCTCGAGGCAAGTTAAAAATAACAACTTATTGGCAACTTTTTACTCACGCGTTTATCTATGTTTAGCCCGATGTATATCTTTGATACCATGTGTTTTCGGGCGTAATCCTAGATTCGATTTCCTTGAGGAAAAAATATATATTCTAATTCTTCAAAGACGCAGCTCTTTCCCCTTTGTTGAGACTAGCTTTATGATATACTTGACAATATACTCTCTAACAGTAATCAGACTTTAAGGTTATGTGCAATAGCATACAAAGAACTTTGGAAGAACTGAAACATTTACTACTATGGTGGCACTACTGAAGCTAATTTAGAAATCAAAATCTAGCTCACCTGCCAATGCTCATTCCCGAAGAGAGGCATCTTAATAAAATAATAATTGTATAAATTAATTAAGTATTTATATTTTGTTAATTCAGTATTAGTCGTAGCGTCCATATTTTGATCTTTCATCAGTTTGGACGCTATGACTAAATTACCAAAACCAAATACTGGATAAACAAGTACGCCAGTACTGGATTACCAGATTCTTAAAGATAAGTACGCTATGGCGATTTAACATGTTCGCTGCCGACCAGGTCGCTAACATGTAATTGCTGGTATCATTTAACAGCCAATCATGCACCATCGTACGGTTTGGTTTGGTTTATGTGATTACCGCAAAGCATCGAGGACTATCTGCCTAAGGGAAGGGATGCCTTCGGGGAGGACTTTCTAAGGAGAACTGGCGCGTACACACGTTGCACATGAGGAAAACCACGAAAAAGCTCATTCATGCGGCCCGTCCGCTAGATTCAGACCGAACTACTAGTGTTTAGAGATGTTACCGCTTGGCCGCTGTTGGGCCCATCCCATTGGTGAGGCTTGTGTAACATTTAGTTTTCACATTAGTTGGGACTTGTCTTAAGTATGTGTAGTTGCATAGGAGTGGTTAAACGCAGTCAATTCGAATTTTTCCTGCTTTACATTTTTTAGGCCAAAGAAGCGTTAGCTCAGAAGGGCTATTAGTTTCAAACCAGGATTTTGAGTTAAATCGCAATAAAAGTCTGAATCACTTTTCAAATTGTTGCCGCCAAATATTATCCCCTTGTATTATAATTAAAGAACTTAAATAACGAAGAATTTCGATGAATGTATGCATGTTTTTTCGCTTTGTGAAAAAACGACGGTACCTAGAGCCATCCAATTTTGAATAACATAGTACTCTACCTGAATATGGACACCTGGAAGCCCAAATTTGGAATTTGGAATTTGTTTTATTGAGTATTTCCTATTTTGTAAACCTTTAGCCAATTTTTGATTAACAAACTCAACGATTTCAAAACCAGCAATGGCAACACTGTACGAAAAAAAATTGTCTCCAGCTGGCGAGACTGTCTATCAAAAATTCTAAAGATAGGCTGTTTTTAAATATTTTTAGAATAAAGGCAATTAGCGCAAATTCCCTCGAAAAGTGTATGTGTATGTAAATGAGAAAAATGCCCCTTTGTGTGTAGTATGAAATCTGAAAGCTTTCATAAAGTGTGATATAAATGACAATTTACGAAAGCTTTCTGATCCTCAACGAGCAAAGTGTGATTACAAAAGAACTTTGACAGATAAAGAACTTGCAAAATGTTTAAATGCCACTTTATCAGACAAGTATATGAGTAAATTAAGTTCTTCCGGAGAGGAAGAATATGCCACTGCCGCCCAAATGGGATCGCGATTAGCGGAGCCGACTGCCGAAGGGCTCGGGTTCAAAGCCCGAAGAAGGTATGGATGTTTGTAAATGTTTAGTGCCTATGCAGCATGAGTGCACGTTAAATATGTGGCGAGCCGAAAGTCCTCTCGAGAGGTTGCTGGTATGGAAAGAGGGGGTGGGAGACCCTCGAACCCGTCTCCTCCCCCGGGGTGCTCTCCATCAAAATTGCGGGCGGAACTGAGCAGAGTCGTACTGTCACCCGTATGTGCTCAAAACTGTTGCGAATGATAGGCGCAATCTTGCGCTTCTTGCCACGATGAATTTCGTGGCTTGTTCTGATCTTACTCTCTGACAATTAACAATTGACAAGTCACAATAAGAGTAGCAACAGAATATGTGCCTTATACAGCTAGTTCTGAAGTTTCAGACAATGATGTACATTAAGAAAATAATGCAAAGATCTCAACACAATAATCCGTTACTCGAATGTAACGAGTCGAAAAACTACACGTTGACGTTTATTACCGCCTATGCGCCCAAGACCCGGCCTTTGGGGTCTCAGAATTTACAGGGCTTCCTAATTCTTTTAAATTTCTCGTAGTATTGTTTTCCTTCATAACAGCTAAGGCTGGCAGGAGTACATTCTCGTAGGTGTGTTAGGTATTGTCGAGTTTTCTTAACTATTAAACGTCTGCCTACGTTTTGAGAGAACACTCTTATTCTCGTGTATTTTGATACACGTGTACGTACCGCACAGACACTGTACGCTTACAAACATCAATGTGCACTCCAGAAAGGCGAGCGCGGCTTCATCGGTACGGCGTACTCAACGTCACTGACCACTCTACCAGCTGACCGACTTTCTTTATAACAACTAGAAATTTGATATACTAATTCCTCATATTTTAAAAATAGTTCTTCAACTCTAATTGAGAGCTGATGGCGTAAGCTGCGCCCTATGCATCCAATATTCATTAACTGCCTATAATGCACATTTAACTTCTCGCAATTCATCCTACCGCTTCGCAGCTAAAATACTTCACATTATTCTTTTTTAAAGAGGGTCGTAAAACATGCCCTTTAACATCCGTACGCTTATTCTACAATATAAAAACTAATAAAAATATTTGAGATTGTCGGAGACGTATGCGAAAGAATTAACTTTTCGACACGTTGGTCAAGCATCAAACGTTAACATTAGTGCTTAGCGATAAACTGAAACGACGCGCCAAAATGGCGATAAATGAGCCGTTCGGATAAGCCTTTCTCGCCGTTATTTCACGTACTTTTTAGGAAAAGTGCCACGAGGAATAGAAGCGAGGATTTCGCGTCTCTGGCTGAAAGTGAAACTGATTTCATTAGTCTTAATGCGCGCCAGTGCTTTGCGCCTCTAACTAAATTAAACGAGTAGCTCTCAGCCCGATGTTTAAGAGTTTTTAGAGCAGTTAATTCATTTAGTATGTTAATGTCATTGATTCGTTTCCAATTTACCCTCGTTATTAAAAGATATAGACTCTGCAATAATGCCCTTAAGCCTCAGAGTCTGCGAATGTGGTTGATAATAAGCTCAATGCAACGGAGCTTGTCGAATGATAAAAAAAAGTTACGCAATATTTCTTCTTTAAAAGAAAAAATACCAAGAATATTATTCGAAATCTTTTATTTTTAATTTTCAGGTAACGTTTTGATCTTTAAATTGGTTTACGATCCAGATAAGAAAGAATGAAAGAATGCTTCTCCGCCAAGGCAATGATTCAAATATAGATTACTTGATTTAATTTCGGGCGATTTATTTAGTAGTGGCATCATCCATTTGGAAATGAAAATTAAGACAGCAGGATATGTGTAAAATTGTGATTAATCGTCAAGGGGTCCCACGTAATCGTAAAGGACCATCCCTTTACGACTGTGGTTAATCGGTGTAGCACCACGTCCATCTAGAGTCGGAGGCCACATTGCACAGTTGCAGAGTACATAATAGAATAGTTGGTGTACACGATGTTCTATACAAAATATTAAATACAGAACAATATATACAAATTCAGTACATAAGAAGAGATACCACTTATAAGCTAGGATAATTACATATTTGTGCTTACCGATCAATACTTGAAGGTTGCTCACTTCTAGGTACGCTAGGATGGTAATAAACATTGCGCAGTTACAGAATACTTACACAGGGCATTTGGTATACTCGAAGTATGATACAATAGAATAAATACGGTAGAATAACTATAGAAGAATAAAGAAAAATTTAGTACAAAATACAAATTCAATGCGGAAGAATAATTACTACTTATGTGCTAGAAGGTTTCTCATTGTTAGTGTTATGGATTTCGTACTTATTTAGCTATTTATTTAGAACTGTAATTAAAATTGCTTTATTTTCCAGTGCAACGCAGACGATTTTTGAAGAGAAAGCTACGCGGGAAAAGTAAAAATAGAACAGCGCGTGCATTGAATATTTAATAAATAAATATCTCGTAATGACTGTTGCCATTCACAAATATCGAGAAAAATCGAGGTTTTACAGAATATTCTAGTAAATAATTAAAAAGCTTATAAAAGGAGAATTAAAACACATCTTCTCAGTTGTAGCCGTTTTAAGCGAACTGTCTGTTTACTTAATGCTGTGATTGATTGTAGCGAATTTGCGGTGAGATTGGATTTACTTTATCTGTTTTGAATTGAATTTTGTTTAAAGTTTGAGATGTTGTGATATTGTACGAATATCTCTGAGGAAATATTTCAGTGTTTTGTTTTATTTCTTGTGAAGAGAATAATTTTTGTTAACTTTTTAACAACTGGTGCATTCCATCCATTACGAAACCGTACGCACGAACATTAGGTAGGCTTGGATGATGATACACATTGCGCAATTATAGAATACTTACAGAGGGCAGCTGGTATACGTTATGTTCGGTACAATAGAATAGTAAATATGGAAGAATTAACTATAGAAGTGTAAATATTAATTCCATACAGGATAGATATTCAATGCGGAAGAATAATTACTATTTAAGTACCGGAATAAATACGTATTTGTAAACACATGATAATACTTAGTGGTAGCGCACTGCTAGGCGGGCTGGGACTGTCATACACATTGCACAATTACGGAATACATATGTAGGACAGTTGGTATATATAGTGTTCAATACAGAAGAATAAATACAAATTAAGTACTAATTAAAAATCTATACGGCAGATTAAATATTATTTATAAAAAAACGCTTCGGTTACTTAAAAGCCAGCCATCACAATAGCTCCTCCAACAGACAGATCCAACAGTTCAGTATCATTTCTCAGGCCCACCAGCGGCCGAGTCGTAAAAACCGCTGAACACTGGTTGTTCGGTCCGGAGATCGAGTCCCGACGCACGGGCTGGCTGCATAGGCACTTTTCCCATGTGTAACAGCCCACCAGCGGCCGAGCGGTAAAGACGCTGAACACTGGTAGTTCGGTCCTGAGGTTCGAATCCCGCGAAAAGGCTGGCTGCATGGGCGTTTTCGTGGTTTTCCCCATGTGTAACGTGTATACGAGACAGTTTCCCTTAGAAAGTCCTCCACGAAGGCATCCCTCCCTTGAGGCAGATAGCCCTCGTGTGCTTTGCCATAATTGAATAACCTAACCTAACTCATGTGTAACATGAATACGAGCTAGTTTCCCTTAAAAAGACCTCCACGGGGCATCACTCCCTTTCCGTGTAGTGCCTAAGGGCGAAGCAAGGACAAAAAATCATTACTCAACGTCCGTGTGATGCACGCTCCGTCTGTGCCACATATTTTCTGTTACAAAACGTTTTTTACACATAACTTTGCGAGAACCTCCTTTCAAACATCAGTTCGAAGCAACGAAAATAACAGTTAGAATATTTTCTGATCTACTCTTAAATACCCCTAACAGCAATAATAAATTTTTGTCACCACATATTTTTAACTGCAGAAAGTTTAAATAGTAAAACTAGCCTTATTTTGCATTAAACTTCGTAAAATATTTCACCGTACTCTTATTCTAATCCAGTGTTCAGCATCTAAAGCAATGCTAATTAGACTGACATACTAAACTAGACCAAGACTACGAAGGTGGTTTATATCGATCTTCGAGGGATCGATAATACAATAAATGGGTCGATAAGTTCGAAAAGGTCAATCGGAAATCCATTATACCTGCGGATCAAATGTTAACAATCTCTTTGGAATTGTGGCAACATAGTTACTTTTGAATTTTTCTTTTAATTCTTGCAATGCATGACGGGTAAGCATGCATAAGTCAATATTTTACTGAGGTTTTGGATAACATCAACGATTAATTCACATGTTATTAGAATGTTCTTTCAGACAAGAAGAAAATATCTTCTATAGTTATTTCCTGAGGAAAGATTTCTGTCTTTTCAGTAAATCAAATCCTACAGGAATCTAGAATCAGGATCAGATGAATTAAATTGAATTATAGAACATGGTGACTTACGGGCTCATTTTCTGTGATGGTGTGGAATTAAGTACCAGTAACAAAGTCAATAACATCAATAGTATAACGTTAAAATGTTAATTTTGTTGAACTATATTCACCACATTAACGATATCAATAATTCTAATAGAAATCATTGTAAAGAAATTAACGTAAATGTATTTCTTCTTTAAGAATCAGTAAAGGATAAAGGCTAGAACTCGGGATATATTTTAACTAAGACTTACTAAGATTTATTTTTCCAGGTGCTTCATCTGCTTTTATCAACTGAGGTACTAAAGCCGGGATTTAGGTACTTGAACCATTCTATCTTTCCATGCAACTCAGTCGATTTGACATGAAATGCTGCTCGAACCCAAACCACATGCAACTTCGACACATGAGAACCACTGTATCTGAAAAAATTCTACTTTAATTGGCGCATTTTAAATGTCTCCGTTAACTCTGATATTTGAATTCACGTCCTTCTGCTGGCAGTTGCTTCAGGAGAAACTAAAATCCACTACCAACTGAGAATCATTTCTATTTTAGGAGTGTCTTTCCTCAACTGCAGCTCCACTTCTGATTGACTGTATAGCCAATGGACACAGTATCTCTCGTTGATCAGACTCAGAAACTAAGGTACTTGGTTAAGTCTTTTGCATGGAGGTAAGAAGAAAACTCCCCCCCTTCGAAAGTCTTAGTATATATTAGTATATGCTCCGCTATTGGGCATTACACGGAAAGGGGGATGTCCCGTGGAGGATGTTTTAACTCTTTGAAATCCAAACCCTTCGCTAACTTGTATCCTTAAAATACCGAAACGCCCGAAATAATTTTCCAGTTTCACAGCAATTTCCTCCCCTCCCCGTCCATTAACGCAGAAACGGGTATGAAAATTCCTATCCACTTTCTAAAAAAGATTCCATTAGCCTTTGACTCCGTTCTTTAGAAACCTATTCTGAAGGTCTTAAACTGAAATCAGAGAATCAACAACGAAATGTCAAGTGCAACGTAAAGATAAGACACAACAATTAAATCTCTTAGTACAAGCTGTCTGCAGTAAACTGATACAATGCATATGAGGAAACTGCACCTGCTACTGCATACCTTAGGGGGAGGGAAAAAAACAAAATCGCAATCTCGGCCGTTTTTGGGCGGTTGTGGTCGTCTCAATGAAGGGCCGTGTTGGGCGCTTTGGTCGTGAAAGAATTAATGTAAACTGGCTGTTATCCCCGTTACACATAGGAAAAAACACGAAAACGTCCATGCAGCCAACCTTTTTAGCTGGGACTCGAGCCCCTGGCCGAACTACCAGTTTTCAGTGAGTTATACTGCACTGTCTCTGGTGGGCCTCCATCGTTTTTAGAACTGGGAAAAAGTAGCTTCCCCAGCTCGATCTAAAGCTGCATTTGTGTTCAGCGGAGACATTTGGAACTCTCTTGCAGTGATAGACTGCTTTGAATTTGTGATTTTGTCAATCCAGCCCACTTAGCCCACTCCTGAAACCGGTTAGACGATCACCTAAGAGAAAAGTAGAGTTTAGGAAAAAGGCTTCTGCAATGTCTTCGGTAACAGATGGGACACAGATTTTCGGTTATAGATTTTCTGTATTGCCGGGAACACAAGATATTGATACAATAACAATGAGATCGAATGCTCTTTGAGAATTAAGCCAATTTCTTCGATAATAGATGGGAAATACGTTTTCAGTTATAGACTTTCTGTGGTGTCAGGACATAAGATATGGATACAAAAAGAATGGGATCTCGAGTGCTCTTTGCGAATTTAATCTGACCGGCGATTCTAGACGTACACACATCTGGAGAGAGAAGGAAACACGCAAAAACCTTTCCAAAAATAATCGAAAGGGACCGGTTTGGAGGTGCCGTAGTTCTCGCTTGGGGTGGCAAGCATGCTTGGACCAAGGACCAAGGCAATGGCTTACGGAGTACCTTTGCTAATAAAAGCAATAACCTCCTGGTAGCCGTACTGAATTCCACATATTCAAAGGATGTTCAGTCACGAGCGTCCGCGATTGTATTGTCTTGTCTGTCGTGCGTCTATTCAGAGATGCTGTGTATCTGGACATTCTCTTCATGAATGACAACGCTACACCTCATCGTAAAGTAGCTGTCTGGAACCCTCGGAGATTGAAGATATCCAACGCGTGGATTGGCCTCTGAAGTCTTCAGCTGACTCTTGTAGAATACTTGCGAGACTGTCACTGGAGACGTTTGGTGGCAGGTAACCAGCAGCCAGCAACGATTTCGTAGCTGAAATCTGCACTGCAAGAGAAATGCGCCATAATGCCTCAACGGCTCCTTGATAATCTTGTCCTCAGCATGGACAGACGTTGTAATTCCTGAATCGGAGGCAGGGGTGATCACATCTCCATCTAAAGATTGAACTATTTCAGCCAGATGTCTGCACATAGATGTTCCTGTCGTCTGTCTCGTTGTGCTCAGAGCTTCCTTTTCAATATACTTTTTTGTCCTTTTGATTCTTAATTCGAATGGTTTTACTCAGTTTTTCCTTCATTCCACATTTTGGGGACCTCATGGTACGATTTTAGTTGACATGAAACACTTCTGCACCACGTTGCATTCGAGAAACCGTCTCGTCCACACCATTGTATATGATACGCGAGGCACAGAAGTTATCTACTTTACATGAAATGAAAATTTCCTTTCGAGAATGACTGAAGCATGCCATAATGCATACATCCCTAGTTGCAATGCACCATAGTTCCAATTTAGCATATCTACAGTCACTCTTCATGAATTACCTTCATTCGCGAATGCAGAACTACGGATAGCGTCAAATATTCGGGCGATACCAAGCTTTCAAGATTTAAATTTTCATAATTTAAAATACCATTATTGAAAATTTTGAATCATAGAAAGCTTAATAAAAGTAATGTAGATGTTGTAAGGATGAAAGAGAAAAAGAATATTAATTTTTATAAAAATTGTCTCTGAAAACGTTCTTTGGAAATCAATTATTATATCACTGAAGTAAAATAATACAATGAAGGACATGGTGACCGATATGACTCGTATTCCTTTCTTTCAAAATTGCTGACGTTTTAAGACAGTGTGATTCTAAGGCAAAACAGTTTTTTTTTTCTTATAATTCTCGTTTTATAGCAATCATCAAACAGGAAAAAAGGAAACCTGTGGAGGAAAAGGTATTTATCATAATTTCTGTTTCTCGGGTGACATCTGTACGTAAGGGCATAATAAAGGACTCTTTTATCCAAAACGGGTTGCAAAAAGGATTTAAAATGGATTCAGAAGAGATCTTTTCGGGATGTCTGTACGTATGTATGTATCTCGCAAAACTTAAAAACGATTAACGTCAGACAGTTGAAATTTTGTATATAGGACTTCTATAAAATGTAGTTGTGCACCTCCCCTTTTGGTTGCAATCGTGCAAACCAAAAGTATATATATTCACTATGTTACTCGGCTCCGTGAGCCTGGTTTCTTTGTTCTTATATGCTGGTAAATTGTCCATTTTTTGCTTTAAAATGATTGAATTATATGGTTCTTATCTTCCGGTTAAGGTTTTTGTGCCTTTACTTAATCTGCATGCGATAGTTGTAGAATTATTAACAATTTAAAAGCTGTTTAATTGCGGCTAAGCCTAATATTTTTACCATAGCACTCATATTTGTTTACATTTGAAACTTAGCAAAATAGCGAATTGAATCAGTTTGTGTACCTTCAACGTCTTTTGCCGAGTGGGGCCAAAAGGTAAACTTTGAGTTTTGTGCACTGAAATACCTGCCTTCTTGACCGCTCGCCGTAGTGCTTGTTTCTGGGTAGAAACTCTAATTTTAATTGCAGAAATTGTTTTTTAATTGTTTTAACTGTATTTTTTGCTTTATATTTTCCTGTATTTTTCAATTTTTAATGAAAATATTTTGAAATTTTGTGTATTTTTGCCACGCTGCGAAGTGATAACTGAATTAATTGAATGGGAAATATATCTAATGAAATTCGAGGAAATAAATTTAAGTGAAATACAGCAAAAACTGCGTATAATTTAATATTCTGCGCAAGGAAGTCACGTGGTGTCAACATCAGATTTTTTTAAATTGATTTTATGGTCCAAAAATGGAGAGGGGAAGATTATGCGAGCAATTTAATTTCCAGTGAAGTAAATTACAGTAAGAATTCTGCGATGGAATCGATTACAGATGAAAAGTAGTCATGGATTAGTAGTCATGGAAAAGTAGTCATGGTCATGGATTAACAGTGGTTATGGATTAACTACAGGCTATGGATTAACAGTATTCAGGGATTAACTACTATCACAATATTATTTCTTTAAACGAAACATATTCCAATAAGAATATATAATAACATTACAATCTCTAATAAGTTATCTTCGTTTCTACCTCCCTGTAGCTTCAATCTCATCCATTCTTATTGTTGCGTCTGCTACTCCTTAGGACTCAAACCATTCATAAGAAATTAGAGGAGCTGAATGTGTAGCTGACTCAGGGAAATCGTAGACTAAATGTCAGTTCGTACTTGCTTCGTTGTTACTAATCGATTCTTAGTAACTTTATCGACTTGCCGGATGACATAAAGTTCAACGGGTAGAATGGAAAGGTTCGGCGTGACCTTCGCAAGTAGTTTGTAAGGGTTAGACGAAAATAATCACTACGTAGATGAATCCATTTTAAAATTTAAGGCAGCTCGTTGTCTGAACGCAATGAGGAAAGGGGAAATTATGAGAATATTTTTTTAATTTTCAGAATCTGGAGTTAAAAAACTGGGGGATAGACGAGGAAATACGGTATTTAGGAGACAAAAAAAAACAGCTTCAGAAAATCACCCCATCAGGTGAAACAATTACTAGAGGTCAGTTCACGATTATGAACCTTAAGATCGTATATCTTTCCGTAACGGACACGAGATGACGTTCAGATATATTAATTTATATGGAATCACACACTCGATAACGACGTGTAGATGAAAAAAATTAGTCAAGAATAAATTCATTTGTTTATTTATTTATACGTAAAAATTTTTGAATGAAAAGCAAAAGGGATATATAAATATAAGAGTCTTGGAAAACTCAAATTTGCAGTCATCTCTGAGATAATAATAAAGACGAAACTTGTTTAAAAAGGGTGGTTTATGCGAGAGCCCGTTTGCGTTTCGGAAATAGGCAGGCTTTCCAAAAAAGTAATTCAATACGAGAATACCGAAACTTCCATCAGCGACATTTCAGTGATGATAATGATATTTTTGATAACAGTAATTCAGGTGAGGGTAAATAAGGTTAATGGTTTTACTTCTGTGTTTCAGGAAATGCGTAGATCTGTCACGGCGAATGGTAGTAAATAAAACTTTCAATATCTTAGACATCGTGGAAGATTACCACAACTTTTTAGGAATGTTAAGAAGATTAGAGATATAATGAACAAATGATGCGATTACGTTATAAGAAGTTTTTCATTTTCAGTTTTTTCCCTGTCAATATTGTTACTACTTCTTTTCTTAATTTCCCTGCAAAGAAAAAACAACGACATTTACACTCATGTCCATAAATTAAGGATAATGCAAAATCAGGCAGGCAAAGGAAGAGTTAGAATTAAAACAAATTTGACTTATTTGTAAAGCTCATTTATTAAGCAAAAGGTAAAGAGCAAAAAAAGATGCTATATGTTAGACATTATTAAAAAAATTAGCGATTTTTTCTCCCTGGAGCAAATTACAAAAAAAAACCTATTTACAAAAAACCAATATTACATGGTTGGTATGATTGTTAATACATTGTATGTCTCCCAGACGATGCAATATAGTCCGTACAATGCCTAGGCATGCCGAGTATCAAATGATCGATCTGATCTCGGGGGATATGACACCACTCAAAAAGCGATGCTCACCAAAGTTCCGGTAGACATGTAGGAGGAGGTGGACGGGCTGCAACTTGTCGGCCAAGCATGTCCCACACGTGCTCTACTGGATTCAGGTCCGGTGAGAAGGCTGGCGAGTCCATCGGGTGATATCCTCCGATTGAAGGCATTCGCTTACGATGTTTGCACGGTGAGGACGGGCGTTCTCATCCATAAACACAAATTGTGCGCCCATGGCGCCCGAAACGAACGTACATGTTGTTCCAGAATGACGTCCCGATAGATTTGGCTTGTCGGGGTTCCGATTTGAACATTCAGGTCAGTTCTGGAACCCAGAATAATTCCACCCCAAACGAGCACTCCTGCACCACCGTAACGCTGTCGTTCGATGACGTTTTCTTGGTGGTAACGGGTACCTGGAGCTCTCCATATGAAAGTCCGGCGAGAATCGGACTGCGAGCTAAACCTGGACTCGTCTGAAAACATCACACGAGCCCACTGTCGCGGTGTCCACAATGCATGCTGTCTACTCCAGGCTAACCGCAGACGACAGTGAGTTGCAGTAAGCGGAACCCATCTGACAGGTCTACGAGCATATAGACCCATCTGTCCTAAGCGTCTCTACACGGTCTGCCTCGAAATTGTCGTACCAGTGGCCGAAGAGAGCCGACGAGACAGGTCCGAGGGTGTGCTCCG
The DNA here is from genome assembly GCA_000611955.2 of Stegodyphus mimosarum. NCBI lineage: Eukaryota > Metazoa > Arthropoda > Arachnida > Araneae > Eresidae > Stegodyphus > Stegodyphus mimosarum. The sequence goes on along the minus strand of KK120998.1, from coordinate 115,438 downwards.
CCTGTTTCTTTTGGCAGCAACTGCCAAATACGGGTCCTCATTCGGCGTTGTAACTCTGGGGCGACCTGTGCTGTAACGTCTACGCACAGGAGACAGGAGACCATCAATAGAGCAGCTGCACCATCTTTTCAACTTACAGCTTTTGTGCTCTAGTGATGGAAACTATCCACCATTATCCAACGTCTACGCACATTACTGTCATCTTGGAATCGTTGCCAAAGCCTGGATGACACTCTGAGCAATTCCAAGTTCGTCTGATACTTCCAGTTGGGTACGCCCACATTCCAGACGGCCGATCATTCTACCACGTAAAAAATCATCCAAATGCGTCCTTTGTGTCATAACTAATCGGTTATTGCACTGAAATGCTTATAAAGCGCCTGCGAGCAATTTTACTTCTTTGCCTGTATTCCTTCTATATCACTCTCTTACACTCTCGTCATTGGACGTACCATCGGTGTCATCTGGTTACGTCCTGAAATTTGCATATGATTGTTGAAGATGTGTGTAGTGATTTTACAGGTGATATATTTATTTTAGAGTTCGATTTCCGCGTGACTCCGAATTATCCTTAATTTATGGACATGAGTGTAAATTACTCGCTGAATGAAATGGAGGAAATAAAAAGGGAGGGTATGATATGAATGATTAATATGCGTGCAGAGTATTTTAGACTGCCTGGACTAGTGATTGTCAACCTTTTTTTTTTTGGTAGCGGCACACTTTTAACTATTTTAAAATCTGGCGGCACACAAAGAAAAAGATAAGTTTAAAAGTTGTTTATTTACTTACGTAAAATAGTTTATGATAATAATTTTGAATGTAAAATAAAATAATATGTACTACAAAAACAGCAGTACTTTTATGAAGGGATTCATTATAAGTTAATAATAAGGATACTTTTAACAAGAAATTTGAGCTCGATGTTTTTTGATAATTTCCTCTATATTGGGTCGTAAAAATGACAATGCTACTATCATATCGGCTTCTACATTGAACAATCTCGAGAAACAAATACACAAAACAATGCACAAACAAATACGCAATACGATGTAGAAAACTATAATAGTATTTTTAAAGTTTTTTTGGCCATCATGGCCAAAAGGACGGTTTGATACGCGTAAAATGCAGATTGTGGTACTTCAAGCTCAGTTGTGTTAAATGCGGCATCATGCTTTCCCACTCAGCCCTGTCTACAGACAAAAGTTGATAAAAGTACCAGATCCCTTTATTTCTAAGCCAATAATTGTCAAACTTTTTCTGTTTAACACTTTAAACAAACACTTTTAACGATTTGAAAATTTGGCGACTCGCAAAGAAAAAGATAAGTATAAAAGTCGTTTACTTACCCATAATACTCCGCACCGTGTAAAAAAATTATGACAATAATTTTGAATGCAAAATAAAATATTATGTACTACAAAAACAGAAGTACGTTTATTAAGGGATTCATTACACGTATTATTAATACGAATACTTTTAATGAGAAATATCAGCTCGATGTTTTTTAGGACTTTCATTTACATTGATTGGGTCGTAAAAATGACAATACGACTCTCCTGTCGTCTTCAACATTTAAAAACAGTCTCGATCTTTTATTCGTTTTTATCTTGGGCAGTACTGAAAATCCGAATACACACAAATAAGATGTAGAAAATTGTAATACTATATTTCAAGCTTTTTTGGCCATCGTGGGATAATCGCATGTAATGTTCATCCAAAATGAATTAATTAATTCTTCCGAATATTTTAAAATTAAATCTCGAATATTAGAAAGCGAAATTAGTTCTTCCTCTTCATTCGAAGTTAATTCAAACAGAGAAGTATTCGTTATCATAAATTTGGAAAATAATGAATAATTCTCTCCTCTAATGTTGTCAAATGGCCAATATCAATTTTATGAATAATTTTAATAAAAACTTTCGGGACCGACACAAACTTTTCCAAATTGCCTTCCTGAGCTTTATTCGTCCATAAAGTTATTTGGTTTTGGAATCCCACCAGTTTATCTGTTCAGTTTAGTACATTTTCTTTCGGCCCTTGCATACTTGAATTTATGTTATTAAAAATAACAAAATGTCTGATCAGTAAGCTAGTTTCCCATCTGCACCAATTAAACTTCTCAATTTAAATTACATACTGAACATGCTCGAAAGTGCTCCGAAATACTCTCTTCTCAGGAGCACCAAAATCGACTTGGATAAAACAACTGGCGCGCTTATTAATGTCTTAAAAACCGAATTTCACCAAGTCTCATGTGCAACGTATACTATAATTAAACCCATTATAATTTTTACTATATACATTTCTAAAATCTGCGGGCACAGCGGTTAAAAATCGCTAACCTAGACGTAAATGGAATCTACCTAGACGTTAGAGTTGCGGAAGTGCGATATTATGACGTTAAAAGTTTTATAAGAGCATCATTTGCCAGTCGTGTATGTATAGAAATAAATGTTGATACTTTATCTAAAACACCCGCTTTGGTGGATGTCAAGCAATTTTGGTGGCGATCTGAGTGCCGGTCACTTTGTTTGGCGTAGAAATAACTATGGCGACTGTCTGAGTCACAGGGCATAAATCGAGTCGTTGTCGTAAACAAAATCTGGCTTCGTTCAAACTAATTTTTTACTCTTCATTACGATGTATATGCATTTTTCATTGTTATGCTTTTACAATAGGTTTCCTTCAGTAAAATACAAATCATTAAGGTACGTATTTTCCTTCAATAAGCTATATCCACTGCTTGGGAAATGCCATATTTCCGACATTTCGGCAATATTTCCTAATTTTCCAAAACAGCTATTTATATGACAGCTATTGCGTTTGCTCGTTCGGCTGCCTCTGTTCTTATCTGATGGGGCCATCTAATAGCAAAGACGAGAAGTGTCCCGCCGTGAGTCCCAATGTCCTTCATAGGTGGTAAATCCTTTTGAGGATCAGACTAAGGATTTGTCCCTTCATGGAAACATTTTACCACTAAGCAAAAGCGCTGCCCCTTTTGTTGCAGATATCTGGATCTCGTTTTCTGGTGGAGGGTCTGACTGGCCAACTTGTAGAGACATTAGGTTATCTAGAAGCAGGAGGTTATCACGAAAAATGAGCAACGCCTTCGCCGGAACTCGAACCACGGCTCTCTGGAATTGAATGTCTTAAAGGCGGTGCAGCTGCTCATCTGATGGTCTAATCTAATTTCTGGAATACGCACCGATCGTGCTGACCACTACACTACGAAGACATGCGAAGAAAGTGGGAGAAATACCTCATAATCTTAACCTCCATATTTGCTTCCGCTTTACTATTCGGTAAAGTCTGCAAATCCTCAGCGAGAGAGAACTTACTTGACACAGTTCCTTATAACGTTAGTTACAACTCCTCATACCTCTTTAACTTCTGATATATAGAAAACATCTATATACTATATACATTATACTGCTTCACAGCATGCGTGGGGAAAATAATGGGAAACAGCGGCAAGCAATCTAGTAAGAAAATATCATATCTAGGACGGATCTAACGAAAACTTTACCATCATTCTCCCCTCCATAAAAACTGTCTATGCGAACTAGTCTATGTAGGATACTTAGCGACTGAACAGAATAGCTATACAATGTATTTTCATACATGCTTTTCATAGCCGTCTTTAAGGCAACTAACATACGAATGCATAAACCGTTATGTTGATATAGGCTGACAACTCAGGAAAGAATATCGGTTCGAGAAAAGACCCTTGAAACTTCAAAATGAACTTGTCTGAGGGTAGATACGGCAGTAGTAGTTGGGGAAACTTTGCATTATATCATGCTTTATCAGGACTGAGTATTCTGTGCATAGTTTTAGAAAACATGATGAAGTACTTACAAGGGTTCTTCTTCTCAAGTCCTGAACTGGAACAGGGAGCGGAAAATACGCTATGTTCTGGTGTAGCTATTGTGCTGGAGAATAACTGCACGTGAAAGGGATTTGAAATCCTCTTTTATTAAATCACTATTATTTACACACTTCCCAACTCGGGAGGGATACAGAAAGTAAAAGACCGCACTTGGGCCTAACTTAACAAATCAAAGAATATTTAAATAAATCTCTAAACCTAAATAGAAATGTAATTCAACTTTGCTTCGCAGAGCAAATCGCGGAGTTTGGCCTCTAACTAACTGGTGCGTAGCAAGAAATACTAATACTAGCGCACTTCAATTTATTTCAATATGCAATCGCGTAGTAAGCACTATGGCTTATAATTTTAGCTGCTAGTTGGTCAGGCGAACGTCGAGCAGAATGACCGTGATCCCAGACTAAAGCTCTCTCACACCGAGAGGTTTCTACCTCTGGTTTAAATAGTACTTGGCTGTACTTCAAAATTAGCATAAGCTGAAAACGCGCGCTTCTTCTGACGGGAAGTTGAAACAGAGAAGAGATAGAAAGATTTAAATTAAAATAAAACTTGGTTAGTTTAACTAAAACCTTACAGCTTAATGATTTGCTTTCTTCACTATTCGAATACTTTAATAGTCAGTTTGAGAAAGGAATTTTTATATACATATTCATTTGAAAATTATGGCCTGTGGCTTACTTTTAGTCTGTTGACTGCAGTTTAATGAGGAAAGATCAGTTATCTCACATATACCCTGCGAACTACCTTGTGAAAATGTCTTCTGTGCACACGCTAATTAATAAATTGTCGAACTACCACAAAATTCATCTTCTAATTAGTATAAAATTGTTTCAGAAAACTTTCAGGGAAGAAATGTATGGTGGGAAGCGCTCTCCTGGAGCGTTACAGACGACGCAAACAGAAGAACGGAAGGACACGAAACGGTTGAGAAAACGTATTTATTATGGTTTCAGCATGATGAGACCCCCTCACGTTACAGCCTTGACGCGCGTCTCCACCTGAATGCAATGCATCCTCAACGTTGGATCAGCAGGGGTGGTCCGGTGCATTGGCCAGCAAGATTGCCAGACTACTTCCTTTGCGGGTACATCAAGACGTTGGTGTACGAAATTCTCGTTAACAGAGCTGAGGAATTTATTGCACGCATCGTGGCAGCTGCCGAGGAAGCTCGGGACACGCCCACACACTGCTGAGGAAGTCCTGGACACGATTTTCCAGAGCATACGCCGGAAATGTGAGGACTGCAGCATATATGTGGGCCGGGGTATAATGTCGAACACCTTCTTTGATGATAACTGTTGTCCGCTTTTGATCTTATTTCTTGGTTTCTGCTGTATTAAGCATAATAAACATGTTTTCTCACGCTGTTCATGTTCTTCGTTTTTTGTGTTGTCATTATCGCGCCAGGAAAGCGTTTCCGACCATGCATTGGGTATGTGATTTTCCAACGTCTAGATGTACTGAGTGCTTGGAACCGATTTGCTGAAACACCCTGTATCTGTTTTTAAAAAACAAAATTATTTTGTTCAGATACAGATAGTAGTTCAGAATGAAGAGGCAATTAGCCAGAGTCCTTCGAAATGATGAAAGCTTTTCTGTAGTCGACTAAGGCTGAATTTTGCCTATTTTAAAATTCACACTGCAAGGACAATAAAGAACTTAGTGGACGATATATCATGGGTGAAGGTTGGTGATTTATCCTAAATTCAGTTTCTGGTCACAAAGAAAGGTATTCATTCTCACTCAAGTAGTTCTCTAAGTTGTTGGAGTAAACTAATTTTCAGGAATCGATTCAATAATAGATCTAATCGTTTGAGTCATCTTTATACGCGTCCAATATTATGTGTTGTATAATTCCAGAATACAGCATCTTCCACCTCAATTCGAACTGTAAAGCGTGTTTCCGTCAGAAAATGGAAAGGTTAAGTATTTGGAGACGCTCAAAACTGACCATTCCGACTGACCCGCGCGTAACGACAGGATAAAACTGGACTGTCGTTTAATTAAGGCGAGTATCATTCCTTGGATAAAACTACGCGTCCAGGAAATCCTGAGATAAAATTTCCGGCTCAGGAAGCATGGCAGGCTCACTTCCGCTTCAGTCGGCTTTTTCCCGCGGCGATACAATCCCAGAGAGATAATGAAATCAATTTGAGAAGTACTCTCGCGTAGCGATAGGATGAAATCAATTACGTCATGAGCTACGTAATCATCTCTTCACGTGTTTTCTGAACACTTGTCACGTGTCACATCTCACCACTGCTTGTTGAAAGGTCTCTTTTTATGTTATTTTTTTTCCTCAAGAAAACAAAATGCCTCTCTCTGCTAAGGAAAATAATTTTGGAGGAACTACAAGGTGTTGAGTTAAGAATTTTGAATGTGTCAATGAAAAAAAAAAAATCTCTCTCACTTTGTGGATGTCAATACCAATTTCAATTTTTGCTCTACCTAAAAGAAAAGGTGATTAAAAGGAGAGGATTAAAGTGTAAGAAAAAAAATCTGCTCTCAGATTTTATATTACGCCCAAAGAAGAGTTTATTTTAACGTTTTGTGTGTTACCTTTATTTATTAAATATCACGTTCTTCGCACCTAAACCACATAAAATTCGATTCAAAAACAGTATGACAAAATATTTAAAAACAGCATATCTCTAGAACTTCCGATAGACAATCTCGTGCGCTGGAGATAAAAATCTTTTTTCCGTACAATGTTGCCATGGACTCCCTTTGAAATCGTTGAGTTTTTTAAGCAAAAATTCGTTAAAGTTTTACAAAATATGAAGCAGATAATAAAAAAAATCGAAACTCAAAATTCGGGTTTCCAGGTGGCATGTTCGGGTGGAGGACTATGTTATTCAAAATTCGATAGCTCTAGGTGCAATTGCTTTTCACAGTCCGGGAAACATACATATATTCATGCAGATTTTTCTTTGTTTGATTTCTTTAAATCTAAATATATTTGGCAGCAACAATTTGAAAAGTGATACAAAGCATGAGTGGTTCGACGCAAAATGGCGTTTCCAGAAAATAAGCCCATCTGGGCTAACGCCCCTTAGGACTGAAAAAAAAAAAAAGAATGATCCTGCACCAGATATATTGACAGAAATATCTTGTATTAACATAATGCTGAAAATGTTCGCAAAATTATAATTTGGACATACTGTAATTATTCAAACTATATGAGTTATTATTTAAAACTATATTAGTTAAATTATTCAAACAAATATTAAACGGAACACTACCGTTAAGGCCGATGGTTACGTGATGACCTACAGGTTGATGGTTGCGGGTGTGGGGTAGGTTAGCAAATTTTAGATTATTAAAATTAAATTTAACCAATGGATATTGGTGCTTGTAAAGATTATTGGTGATTGGTAACTTGTGAATTAAAGGTTACTGGCGGTCAAACATGGGTGGCCAGTTTAAGGTCGTTTAAATTTAATTAGATTATTAAAATAAAATTAAACTGAAAAACATAGTTATTCATAAGGCCATGGGTCACCGGTCTAGGGTACCACGATATTTCGTTCAATAGCAGAACTTAAATAGGCGCGTATATAATACGTGCATGGTAGCGTAATGTGCAAGTGCAGGTAAAAGTGTATGTGACATTTAGAATTTACTAAATAGGGTGAGTAGGAATTTTCTATGGAATGAACCTTTAGCTGGAATGGGGTGAGCGTTTAGCTAATGCTTACAACAACTACAGCCTTATCAGGTATTTCTACCGCCTTCTTGGCGTGCCTTCGCGGTGTAGTGGTCAGCGTGCTGGACGCGTGTTCGAGAGGCCCGTGCTTGGAGTCCCGGCTAGAGCGTTGCTAATTCTTGCCCTCTTCTGTTTTCTAAATAACCTAATGTCTCTACGCGTATTCGAGAGGTCCGTGGTTCGAATCCCGGCGAGAGCATTGCTCATTTTTCACGTCTTCTGCGTCCTAAATACCTAATGTCTCTACACTGGCACCCGAACTAAAAAAGTTGGTGGATGATAATTCTTCACCACCAAGATTTGGCGATTGGGTCCTCTAATCCCCATTCCCCCCCCTTTAAAAGAAGAAGTATGTAAGGTATTTCTCCCGCCTTCGTGGTGTAATGCTCAGCACGCTCGACGCGTATTCGAGATGACCGTGGTTCTAGTCCCGGCGAGGGCAGCTCATTTTTTCACGTCTTCTGCTTCCAAATTATCCTAATGACTCCTATAACATAAAGTAAATGTTGGAAAATTTTGGAAGAATGCTTTTAAAGTCAAAACTGTCAAGATTAATGCCACACATGCTACTCATTTCAGTGAGTAAAGGGATGCTCGACTAGAATATTTTTAATGAGATAGTAACATGGAGAAAACGCATATGAACTTGTTTGCCTTCTTTTCTGATTTTTATTATAGTAATTATTTTTTTATTTTATCAATTGTGAGTGAAGAGATAGACAAATCAAATTAACTACATCTTGAAAAAATAAATAAATAAGTAAATAAAAAACAGTTCTATATCTCCCGTTCTCCTGGGCCGAATGACGAAATTTAACATCCGATTTTCATGTCTCGAAAGTGCAATTTAGGATATAAACTTAGCCGCCTTTCGCCTGTTACATAATATACAGGGTGTCCCAAAACGACCGCATAAACTCTGCACAGCTAGATTCCTCTTTGGGAGTACACAAAAACTGTCCAAAGAAGTGTTCCTGTACGATCCATAGTTTACGAGAAAAATACGAAAAACAAAGTATGACGTCATTGCCGGTGCAAAATAAAAAAAAAAAAAACCCACTATTGAACATATCAACAACAGTATATGCACAATTTAAAGCAGATGTTCAAAGTGCCCGCCGTGCATGTCGAAGCAGGCTTGAGCACGCCGTAGAATAACTGTCATCACACGTTGCAGCATCGCGGGGTCCACCGAAGTACAAGCAGCATGCAGACGAGCAACTAAGTCCATTGGTGTTGTCACTACGTCTCGACACACCAGTTCCAGATATGCGCGGCGAACGTTTTAAACATTATCGTCTGGAAAGATATGCCAATACTGTTGTTGATATGTCCAATAAAGTGTTTTTTTCTTGCATCGGCAGTGACGTCACACTTTGTTTTTCGTATTTTTCTCGTAAACGGTGGATGGTACAGGAACGCTTCTTTGGGCAGTTTTTATGTACTCCCAACGAGGAATCTAACTGTGCAGAGTTTATGCGGTCGTTTTGGGACACCCTGTATATAACATCGTTCTAACATACGTATCCTGACACAAAATCGGATCTTTTCTGAAATGACATACCTATTTTTTTTTTCCATATTTCAATTCTACGACTCGGATTATGTCGAAGGGCCAAGTTTTGTGAAAATCGCACTGCACTGTTAATTGAATTTGGTGTATATATATTAATGCCTCGTTTTCTTTTATTAAACTTCATTCTTTCCCAATTCGAAATTCAGGTTCAATCTAAATAAAATTCGTAGCTAGTTTCTGATTTGTTTTTGAAATTTTAAATTTTACTAATTTTTATAAATTTTTCCAAAATACTTTTGAACCTTAACCTATAAAATTTTTTGCCATCGTCTTAAATAAGATGTATTTCTAATCAAAACCTGCAAAAAATTAGAGCAAGTTGTTCAAAATTTCCGAAGATATACTTGAATTTATATATTGACGCGTTTTGAAATTTGGCATATTTTTTGTAAGCGATAATAACGTCAAAACTGCTTTTCTGCACTTGTTAAAATTATTTGAAAGAACGAACAATGCACCAATTTTTCCTTTCTAGCACAGTGAAAAAAAGAGAAAGGAAAATAGGGATATATTGCATAACATATGCTAGGGGTTATAATTTTGAATTCCAAAATGTTTATAACAATGCAAACGAATGCATGCCCTTTTTTCTTGCAAACCTGAATGATGTGTTTTATTGCATTTTAACAGTATTTATTAATATTTTTGTAACAAACCCTGAGAAAGAGAAGCAATATTTCTGTTTTAAACTCTTATTTACTACTTAGAATAAGGCTGCTTCGTAGACTATAGAACTGGAGAGGGAAGAAGGAATCTTTGAAAAGGTAATGACATCTGACACATACATTCCATCTTCAATTTTGGCGGAAGAAAGGGAGTAACAATTCAGACCCTGCTTCAGTTTTCTATTTCCAAATAAAATTGCTCTCGTTTTATTTGTTCGATATCAGCTCCCGATTCCCCAGACAGACCTAAGTTTTCTGGATCCAGTCATCTCCACAACGGCACCTTGAACGTCGTGGCAGGCATGGAAATGTTGTGTTAAGAATTTCTCCCCTTTTCTCCAAATCCTTTGTAAAATATTTTAAAACGCGAGTTTTGTATCTTGTATTTGGCAACATCAGAGATATTTTACTGTTCTTTATCAGTTAATTTAAAAAGGAGACGAGTAATTCTTATTAAGATTAATACTTTGAGCTAATAACTGGAGAAAAATGTTAAATACACCATTAAAGGGCATGAGTGCTTTGTGGGGGTCTGTATGACCGCGCCAATATTCTGGAGCTGCGAAACTGCTTAAAAGTTCTATAGTTATTCTTCTCCTTTTCAGTACTTTCAAGTTGACATAAAATATAATTATTCCTAAATTTTTATTAAAATCTATACATTAGTTTTTTTTAATAATTTTTAAAATTGGGCCGCGGTCTTTAGACTCACCTCTGCGTTTGCGTTACTTTTTTCTCGCGTGAGGGGGTATGGCTTTATTACTACACTGGTGTGCAAAACTTAAGCAACAGCAGGGTTTTTTGCCATAACTCCACGAAAAATCAACTGAGAGACATGAAATGCAGAAATGAAGGAGAGTATTATGTACGTAAAGGATGACGAAAGCATCGGAGCTGAAAAAGGAATACAATGCATACGGTATGGAATCAAACAAAAACAAGCTTTATTGAACGCATAGTATCGCGACTCATGATTGTCTATCCAAGAGGAAGAACAACAAGCAGATGTTCCTTAATATGGGATATGCCCTCCCCTCACTGCAATAGTTGCTTCGCACCGTCTCCTCATACTCAGAACCAGCTGGTGCAACATTTCTTGCGGTAGGAGTGCCCATTCCTCTATCAGCATCTCTTTGAGTGGTTGGGTGTTCTCCGGAGGATGTAAGCGTGCTGCAATGCGTCTCCCCAAAGCATCCCACACATGTTCGATGGGATTTAAATCTGGGGAGTACGCTGGCCAATCCATTCGAGTGATATCTTCACTTTCCAGTAGCTCCTCAACAGCAAGAGTCGGATGTGGCCGTGCGTTGTCATCCATAAAAATTAAGTCTGAGCCAATGGCACCTCGGAACAGACGCGCATGGGGAAGGAGTACCTCCTCACGATAGCGATCCCCGGTTACAGACCCAATGTCGAAAACGTGGAGCTCAGTTCGCCCGTTGAGCATAATGCTTCCCCAGACAAGAACTCCAGGACCACCGTTACGGTGTCTTTCCTTGATGTTACTGGGATAAAACCGGGTCCCGACCTCTCTCCAAATCAAAACGCGTTGAGAATCGCTTCTGGTACTGAACCGACTCTCATCCGTAAAGAGGACACGACTCCATTGATCAGTTGTCCAGTTTTTGTGCTCTCTGCACCACTGTAAACGGTGGCCAACTTTCAACGGGAGGCAGCGTTCAGGACGGCGGGCGAATAGGCCCCCTTTGTGAAGGCGTCTGGCCACAGTAAACCGCGACACTTGTCACCCCGTTGCTGTACAGAGTCGCTGAGCAATGGCGCTTGCTGACTGCTGTCGGCCTCTTTTCGCCTGCAGGACGACATATCGGTCATCCCCTGCAGATGTCGTCCTCGGGCGGCCACCACCAACCTTTCCAACAACTGTACCTATGGTTTGGAACGCTTTCCAAGCGCGCGAAACGACACTTTTGTTGATCCCGAACTCTACAGCTACACTGGTGACAGTACGCCCCTCCTCCAGCTTTCCGATCATTCTTCCACGTGTAAAGTCGTCCAGGTGATTTCTTCTAGCCATATTTCACGAACTGACTCACTGGCGCTTGCAGCGAATATGTTGAATTGGATACCTGGATACCTGGATAACAGCTATACCGGGCTACTGCCTAGGCAGCGATGCCAGTTCTTGAAATAAAGCCCTAGGGCACATGACATAATAGAATCCGGACGTGGGTGAATCTCGGATGAGAAGACGGAGGCAGAAGAAGAAAGAAAAGGAGGCCTAGGACATCGCGAGAAAAACGACAAGACCAGGTCTGCGGAGCAAGCAATTCATCTGACATTGTAAAGAAGTCAAAAAAGAGACGAAAATCTTGTCAATATACGAAAATAGTACAAAAGGTGCTACAAAATTCCAATAATTGATATGTACTAAGATATAATTACACAGGTACAAGGAAGAAATAAAACAACTATATACAAATGTGAAAGAAAGTTAAGCAACTACCAACGAGGAGTTGTCGTGAGTGCTCTTGTCAGATTCCATCTATGATTGTGTGAGCAGCTAATGGACGAATAAATTTGTCTTCTGAAAGGACTTCATAGTTGAATATCTGGGAGTAATTCACAAAGTCACACTGCACAGCTTTGTTATGTTGTTGTTGCTTTGTTATGTCCTTCTTTTTATTCTACTGTTGAGCTGCGCGCGCCGACATCAAGCGTTTTGTGTACCCTCACGTCGCCTCTGACGTCCTGATATTTGCATACGCATGATGTTTCTACTGACTTATGTGTTCATTTTACTGATCTCCAGATCTCCTTTTCTGCAATTTCATGGCTATTTGCTAAATTTTTACATTGTTGCTTAAGGTTTGCCCACCAGAGTACTTAGGTCATTTCCGCAGCTGGCCTGATAAGAGATAGTACCAAATAGGAAAAAGCTGATTTATTGATGGAATCAGAATGAGTGAAACGACATATGGAATGAAGGCTTCCAAAGCCAACTGTGAACCGAGAAACAAAAATGTGCATTCGGAGAGTGCTAGGTGTTTCCGGCGGAATTTATTCTAACCCAAATGTAACCGATACCCTTAGAAAGTGTAAAACATGTTCTCTTTGTCCCCCTTGACGTAGAAGAAAAACTGCCCATCTATGTTTCAGCTGCGAGAGTCCGATAATGAATGTGTCCAGAGAATTTGCAAAAATTGTGTCGAAAATGCTTAAAATAATGTGCTGCAGTTTTTTAATATTCTTATTCTATTAATTATATTATCCTTTTTTTTTACATTATTTTATATAATCCAGATTCTGTAGATGGAACATTTATTAAATATGTAGTTTGTACGCATTTGCGAGTAAGTACTGTTTATTTTATTTATTGGATGAAGCGTTCCGTACTTTTTCATATATAATTTAAAAATTAATTTTTAACGCACTAATTTTAGAGTTCTAAAAAGGAATAATTACTTCAATGTAACGAGCAAAGTATATTAATGCTTATATAATAACAAGAGTCCATTATTTTGAAATTTTTAATTTTTAAAATGCATAAAATAGAGCTCAGTCTCTAAGACTCCTCTGTGTTTACGTAAGAGAAAATGAAAGGTTAAGATTATATAAATGGTTAAGATTATATTTTAAGAAATTTACTGACACGTGGCTGAATGAAGTTCTAAACAAAGGTTTTCAAAGTAAAGCGTAATATTATCTGTGATGCATATACACTTGTGAATAAAATAACCTCGTTTATATTTCGTCTTCGTACAATTTTTAAAGAGACTATTTTCAAGCTTCTGATTTCGAAACTGATATCAAAAGAGCCGAGCTTCGTCGTCTGGAGTCCGCGAAAGAATACGACTGCTTTTGAATAAGTTGAAATTTATTTCGAAAATATGTTTGAATATTAGTAAACGATGGAGGTTTTAAAAATGAGATGCAAAACAGCTTCGAGAGCTATTTAATCGAGCGTGTAATGGATCTGAAAACGTCAGCACAGTATTACTAACAGAATTCCAAAACTTAAGGTTATTGGAAAGGAAGCTTTATTGATAACTGAATGCGAAAAAAAAATCATAGCAATTGCTTTATACTGAGGAAGTTTCCGATACAGAGATCGAAAAGGAAGTCGGTGAATCTGAGATGTATATTGATCGTTGGCGATCTTTCGAACAGGAGTTGGAACGCTTATTGAGGGATCAATCATCGCCAAAAAATGATGCGGATTTAGTGCTAAATAGTATACTTTTAGTCGACAAAATATTTTATAACATCACCTAAAATAAGATTAGCGACTTTTGATGATAATGTTGCGTTATTCAATTTGACTAGATGATGATAATGTTGCGGGTTCGTGGATTTGAGAGTATCCGATGAAAACACGATGCAGAATAGTAAAAAGCACAATTTATTTACAGAAATCACTATTTACAGCACAGTTCCAAAATTACCTTTAAAAACGTCGAAAATCTACAATAAATACGCCGAAACAATCAGCAACACAGCTTCAAGCTGTAACTGTAAAGGTAGCTTCACGGCAACACTAAACTTATAATAAACACCGTGGAACAATCACCAATCCACTGTCAAGCTATACTGTAAAGATAGCTTCACGGCAAAGCACTATCTCGATTGCTTTCCGTTCACAGAACTCTCGCGTAGCTTAGCACTCGCATGAGCAGCTATTCTCACAACCTCACACTTAATCACACTCTTCACAACTACTACTAACTGCTCTCAGAAACGCAAGGGTTTATATAGCTTTTCTTTAAGTTCCACACGTTTCGAGAAATATCTCGACAGGAAGTTATTCTAGAAGCTTCCCGATTGGACCATGGGATATCGCCGATTTGGTCGCCAAATGGGCGATAAAGTCGCCAATCTGGCAACCCTACCATACACTATTTTATGGCAACCCTAGTGCTATGCCGGAAAGCTTACATACAGGCGCAACCGCCGAATTTTTCGTAACAATAATATTAGGAATTAGATATATTCTTGGGGACAATTTCGAAAATCGATCAGGATCCTAATCTTGATTTACATGATAAATTTTCATATCAATCTCCAGCTCTGGAAAAGGGTGGTTCTGCCGAGGAGTTAATTAAAAGCTTTCCACCTGGTAGCAATATTTATACAAAAGCTGTAAAAAGTAAAAATGAGTCTTGGTAGAAAAGAATTATTAATTCAAATATATTGTTGCGTGCGTACGGGTTCGTTATGGATTGAATGCACAAGTCGTTAAAAAGTTAACAAAAATGTATTCTTTCCACAAGAAATAAATCAAAATGCTGAAATATTTCTTGAGAGATATTCGTACAATATCACAATATCTCAAACGTTAAACAGAATTCACTTTAAAACAGAAAAACTAATTCTCTCTCACAGCGAAATCGCTACAATCAATAACAGCATTAAGTAAACAAACAACAGTTCGCTTTAAACAGCTACAACTGCAACTGAGATGAGGTGCTTCAATTCGTCTTTTATAAGCTTTTTAATTATCACTAGAACACTCTCGATTTTTCTAGATTTTTCTGAATGGCAACAGTCATAACGAAATATTTATTTATTAAACATTAAATGCACGAACTCTTTTATTTTTATTATTTCGACGTAGCTTTCTCTTCAAAAACCGTCTGCGTTGCACGGGAAATATAAAGCAATTTTAATTACAATTCTAAATAAATAGCCAAATAAATGTGAAATGCGTAACAATATGTTAGAGATGTATTAACTTTATTTCTTCAAAGGCAAAATTTTTTCAAACTTTGTTTAAGAAAATTATTTGATCATGTTGGGTGGGGGCGAGCGAACTTTTTTTTTCTTATACGCATGCGTATTAATTATTGTGGCACAGCTTGCTCTTCTCCCGACACATTCGTCATTCGAGGTGATGAAATGCTATATGCTGTGTGATGGTCAATATGATTTGCTGTATGCTCTTTTTATTCGCTATTTGTTTAAATAATGTGTTGTCTAAATCGATGGATTTTTTACTCTGAGCCTCTGAACAACAAATGGTAGCAGGTCCGTGGTTATATCAAGAAGAATGGGATGTAAAATACCAAGGAGAAATCGAAACTGTCTCAGTGAAAGCCAGAAATGGAGAAGTGGAACGTTCCCGAATTAACTGAGGAGAACTATTTTATTTGGGCATCGAAAACTAAAGCTGTTTTATCACTGAAAAGATTTGACTCAGTAACTTCGACTATAAAACTACAAAACTTAGACGAGAAAGATGAAACACTGTGGAATGAGAAAAACGCTGACGCAGTAGCGCATATAAAACTTTCACTATCGAATCAACAGACGCTTCGGTTCTCCGCAGAAGAGAATGCAGAAATACTTTGGGAGAAAATAAAATCAACATTTACGGGACAAGCCGAAGATCGAAAAATAGATGCCGGTAATGAGTTAAAAATTTTAGAAATGAAGTTGCATGAGTCGGCTGATGATTATATCGCAAGAGCGAGAGGAATAGCAACTAAATGTCAAAATGCTATATGCTGTATAATGGTCAATATGATTTGTTGTGGGCTGTTTTTATTCGTTATTTGTTTAAATAAAGTTTGTTGTCCTAAATCGATGGATTTTTTTATTTTGAATATGAGCCTCTGAACAAACGACAAGTTAGAGTAAACTCCATTCACTTCATTGCTAGAAGTTACTAGGAAAAAATACGCTGCCATATTACACTCATTGTAAACATTTGCGCACCAAGAAAGAGTTGTCAGAATCGAACGGAATTTTACGTATATAAGTACAAATTTATATATAAGTAAGCTACTAGAAAATTAAAGGATCATTTATAACAGAAAAAAGTACACATGAACGGAAGTTTTAGTACTCTGTTAGACCACCACTAGCGCGAATGCACGATGCGACACGAGAGGGCATTGAGGCATACTCCGTATGGTCTCCCGAGACATCTCGTTCCACAGTTGCTGTAAACGGGCCTCTAGTTCGGCCAATCTCGTAGGCTGTCCAGCTTGCCGTCCCAGATGATCACAGATATGCTGGATTGGTGACAAATCGCCAATCACAGATATCACAGATATTCTGGATTGGGAACAATCGATCGAGCAGGCCAGGTAAGGGTGCTAATGTGGCTGAGGCAGTCTTGCGAGATCCGCGGTGTGTGAGGCCGAGCATTGCCTTGCTGAAAACAGGCTCCCGGGAGCCCTGCCATGAGTGGCAACACATGTGGCTGAAGGATGTCAAGGACGTACCGCTGGCCTGTCATTGTACCACCGATCAATATTAGGGGTGACCGTGTATCGTAAGCAATGGCACCTCACACCATCACACCAACTGTGGGAACGGCGTGTCGCTGTAAAGCAAGGGCAGGATTGAGGCGTTCACCAAGGGGCCTCCACACACGTACGCGATTGTCATCACTAGTCAAATTGAATCCAGATTCGTCGCTGAAGACGACCTGGTTCCATTCCGTTAAAGTCCAATCCTGTCGTGAGCAACACCACTCCAAACAGAGGCGTTGGTGGGTGGGTGTCATTGGCAGCACACGTAATGGGCGCCGCGATATCAGATGTCGTTCAGCCAGGCGCCTGGCGATGGTTCGGGAAGACACATAGGCCCGTAATGAAGCTGCTGCCTGCGTCTGGATAGCGGCCAATGAGGCAGTTAGCTCTACGCGTGTCGTATGATGTGAGGTCTTCTCGATGACTGGTTCGTCGAGGGCGTTCTGAGCCTGGTCGCTGTGTAAATGATATCTTTTCTGTCCACTGGTCCCAACATCTCCGATGGCGGCGTAACGGCATGTCTACCTACATGAAGATTAAGTTCACTCAAACAAGCTCTGCTTACCTGTTTTGTAGGCCAAGAAGAACGAAGTTCAACGCCCTCTAGTAGCATTAGGCAATGCTCAATCAGGCTGCATTTCTAATCATTTGCATATCTACTCGATGTGTACCTTCATGCCATGTTTCGTTACATTTCTTGGTGCTCAAATTTTTATAGCAGTGAGTGTATTTTCGCTAGTAAAATCTTATTTATCATAGAATACGCTGATTGCGTGAAAACGCCATAGACCTGAACATAATCGGATACAAGAAATGAATGCAGAGGACATTAGTCCAAATAAGGTAACCAAGAAAGGTGATTTAGAGTGTATATTAGATTTTTTATGAGACGCGGTTGAGTCAGAAAAACGAATTCCGCCTCGTAACGTTTTAATTCTAAATCGAAAAGTAATGTAAAAATTGGTACAAAGTTACCATATGAACGAAAAGAAGTTAAGAATAAAATTAAATTTCAGAATTTGAATAATGTTCCAAGTACAACAGATCTATTGACCTCGACGCAATGTATATTCTGCTAAAGTGTTCACTTTTCTGGAGACTGTGGGAAAAATGGCTTTGGGAAGTACGGAGTCACTTGTAAAAAATCCAAATGTTGCGCTTTGTCAGGACGTCAAATACGTAAACCAGGACATCCAGTATGTCAATGTTCGAAAAATGATCAAATACTTTTATGCAGAAACATTCCAGGGCAGGGACGGTTCTATATTTCTCGTTCAACTCGGCCGATAGACGAAATTCAACTTGCGTTTTTCATGTCTCGGAAGCGCGACTTAGGATATGTTTTAGATTTATATATAGCTTTGTTCTAATATAGGTATTTTGACACAAAATCGGACTTATTCTGAATTGACATGCGAATACGTTTCCATATTTCGATTCGACTCAAATTACGCCAAACTTCGAAATTTTGTATAAATCGCACGAGTAGGTTATAAAAAATTAGCTCTAAAAATTTAAGCTTCTCAATGTTAATTGAATTTGATAAATATTTATTACTTTTTCTTTTTTTTATTTAATTTACTTGATTCCTTCTTCTCGAATTCGAAATTTAGATTCCTTTCAAATATAATTCGACCATTTTTTATGATTTATATTTAAAATTTGTTTGAAGTAAGCAGGAAATGTAAGGAGGCAGAATGATTTCACATTTGCTACTGTTCAATTTTTCTATGTCTAAACTCTCTGCATAGATTATTTCTTTCTGTACAAAAGTATGATAATGTACCCGAGCTGTTAAAAAATAAACTTTTATTGTTAGCCCAAAGGAGCGTTAGCTCAGAAGGGCTATTCATTTCGTTTTGGCATTTTGAGTCGATTCACTGTACATGTCACTATCACTTTTCAAACTGTTGCCACCAAATATTGTCACCCTGCGTTATATACAAAGAAATTGAATAATGAAGAATCTGCATAAATGTATGCATGTTTTTCGTATTGTGATAAAGCAACGGAACCTAGAACCATCCAATTTTGAATAACTTAATTCTCCTCCGAATATGGGCATCTGGAAACCCAAATTTGGAATTTCGAATTTGTTTTATTATCGATTTCATATTTTATGAAACTTTAAAGAATTTTTAATGAACAAACGCAATGATTTCAAAACGAGCCATGGTAACGTTGTACAGAAAAAAAAAAAACACTTTTTTATCTAAAGCCCGCGGAACTGTGTATCGGAAAATTATAAAGATACGTTCATTTTAAAATTATTTTGCGATATCGCTGTTGAACAGAATTTATGGTTGAAGTGTGAAGAACATGATATTTAATAAATAAAGGTAACACACAAAATGTTAAAAACCGCACTTTTAGACGTAATTTAAAATATGAAACATTTCAGATTTTCTTTCTTTATTTATTTTTTAAATTTTTTTTCGTCAGAGAACTCGCAATCACCTCGGCAAAGAATATTTTAGAACGAATAAGAACGAATTTTTGATTAATAAACTCAATAATTTCAAAGCGAGTAATGGCAACACTGTATGGGAGAAAGGATTTTTTTTTTAAATCTGAAAGGTTTCAGATTTTAAATTATGTACAAAGGAGCATTTTTTAACTTTTTGCGTGTTACCTGTATTTATTAAATATCATGTTCTTCGCACTTAAACCATAAAATTCAATTGAAGAGCAATATCGCAAAATAATTTTAAAATAAGCATATCTTTAGAATTTCCGGTATAAAGTCTCGCGCGCTGGAGACAAAAATGTTTTTTTTCGTACAGTGTTGCCACTGCTGGCTTTGAAATCGTTGAGTTTGTAAGGTTTTTCCTAATTTTATTAACAGTTATTTTAAGTTATGCACCTTTTCTTTCTTCTCTAATTTCAGCTTTCAATTTACTACCAGAATGTAATTTCTGAAACGCAGTTAATGCAAATGAGTAAGAGTACTAGTTAAGTCGATGTTTTACCGACTTCGAGAAAGAGTCTGATTTTCTTGACTAGCGCGCGTTTGCCTTTCGGCTACGTTCTCTCTTAGCTACTACGCTCAACCATACTTTAGACCCTTGTTTGGCTTCGCCGATTTAATTAATATTTAGGGGCCAAATACTTAGAATTCTGATAGCTTCGGCTATGCCTTTCAGATAGCTTTAGTTAAGCTTAGTTAATTTCATATTCATTTAAGTTCAAGCCCAAGTGGAGGCTTTGTTGTACACTCCGAGTTAGGAGTTGATTGTAATTACTCTGAGAAATAATCCTTCTTAAGTCTTACGTGTTTATTCTCACACTTAAACGATTATTCGCTTGTTAGTGTTTTTGGGGTTCTAAGATTGAAATTTGGAATTAAATAAGTAAAACCCTACACGTTTGTTCAGCAAAAATTCGTTGAATTTTTACAAAATATGAAATAGATAATAAAACAAATTCCAAATTCGGGCTTCCAGATGCCCATATTCGGAGGAGGATTACGTTATTCAAAACTGGACAGCTCCAGGTACCGTTGTTTTATCACAATGCGAGAAACATACATACATTTGTGCAGATTCTTCGTTATTCAATTACTTTAAATATAACACACGACAATAATATTTGGGTGGCAACAGTTTGAAAAGTGATACATACATGTACAGTGAATCGACGCCAAATGCGAAAACGAAATTAATAGCTCTTCTGAGCTAATGCTCCTTTGGGCTGAAAAACATTACAGGTTAGCCTCCGTTACTGCGAAACCTTGGCTGATCGGGTTGCATTATATTCATTCTCACTTTTGAGAAAAAAGATATGATCCACCGGCTTTTAAGGAATCTACTGCTATTCCTTTAGCTTCATAAGAAGAACAACTCAAAACAGCAAAGTTTTTTGAACAATAGCAACCAATGCCAGCCACTTGTGCTTCTTCAATTGCAGAAAATGTTCTCTGTGTTTCTACACTGCATCCCAAAGAGAGTTTTCAGAGGCAGATGCCCATCAATCAAGAAGAAACGTCGGGCCTTTTCAGAACAGATGAATTTCGTCCGAGGTTTTCCCCATCTTTGCGATCAAAAAGAAACGAGGAAAGAAAAATTGTGCAGAGTAAACCCACAGAGAGTGCTGTGACGCTTCTTTTATTTTTTATTTATTTATTTTTTTCGTATCATGCTCTTCGAGAGTTTATTTTGATCCACATCCATCACTGGATCATTCTCCGTCGCTTGCATAAGCATTTTTTGTAGATGAACTTTCAAGGCTCTCAAGCCGGTATTTTCTTTGGTCGCTTATGTCTCCAACAGTTCTAATTTTGATATAAAGGGTGAAAATTTTCTTCTTTATAAAAAATTCTTACCATGGTGGTTAAAAAAGCCACGGCAAACAAAGTACGCAGTCTCTTCAATAAAGAATATCCCTTCTGTGTGTGAAAAACCATAGACGATGTCATTCAGTTAAAACAAAGTTTGAAAATGCTATTGGTTGGAATGACCAAAATCCCTCTTTTCCGTATGTACACTGAGCAAAAAAAACGGGGGGGACTTCTATGTCTTCCGTTCTACTGGGCCGATTGACGAAATTCAAATTACATTTTTCATGTCCCGAAAGCTCGACTTAGGATATGTACTAGATACTAGCTACTATGTACTGGATATGTACTAGACTTAGGATATGTACTGTACTATACAGCAGTGTTTTAATATAGCTATTTTGACACAAAATCTGACATTTACTGAAATGGCATGCCAATATTTTTCCATATTTCGTTTCTGCACCTCAAATGATGCCAAACTGCCAAGTTTTGTAAAAATCGCACGAGTTTTTTAATGAATTAGCTCCCAAAATTTTAGCTCCTCAGTGTTAATTAATTTTGATAAATATTTATTAATACCTCTTTTTTTTTATTAAACTTACGTGATTCCTTCTCCCAGCATTCGAAATGTGGCCTTGATTTATATACGATTTCTTTTTAAAATTTGTATTTTTAAATAATTTTTATAAATTTTTCGAAAACATTTTTGTATTATAACCTAATAAAATTTTTAACATCATCTTAAAGTAGACGCATTTCTAGGCACACTTTTTTATTCAAAATTTCGTAAGATATACGTGAATTCACACACTGGCGCGTTTTGAAATTTGGCATAATCGTTACAGGCGATAACAAAGCCAAATGTGGTTCACTCACTTTGTTAAAATTATTTGAAAGTAATGAGCGTGACCTTTCTTCCGCTCGTATACACTAAAAAAAAAGAAGGAAAAATAGGTTGCTTAAGAATTTCGCCAAGTGAATTATTCTTGAGGCAAACTGAAAAAAATCCGCCAAGATAAATTTTTTAATTTCTTGATAAATTTCTCACCAAATTTTACAAAATTTAAAATTTAGGCATCATTTGAGTCGTAGAATCGAAATATGGAGAAAATAGGAATGCCATTTCAGAAAAAGTCCGATTTTGTGTCAAAATACCTATATTAGAACAATGCTATATATAAATTTAATACATATCCTAAGTCGCGCTTTCGAGACATGAAAAACGCAATTTGAGTTTCGTCAATCGGGACAGTAGAACGGAAGCTATAGAACTGTCCCCCCCTTTTTTCTACCGCTGTGTACTTTCTATCGCACTTTCTGTAATAGGCCTAGTAACCGATTTACTACTGGGCATATAACAGAGAGCGCCAATTTTTTTACTCTAAATTCTCCCACACCGGGGGTCGACGTGAAGAAATCTGCGAAGCTACTGGCTAGAATCTGTACCTAGCCAGTCTCGGCCACGGGGGTTTATAAATTATGAACCTTGTGGTTCTGGGGGCCCCGGAAAGGTCATTATGGGCGGACCTGGTGGTCTGCCCGAGCGACTGGTAGGTAGCAAATAAACGACCAGTAGCGCCCTGGGGAATTAGCTCCAGGGCGTTGGCGCCGATCCCTCCAAGGTTCTGGGTCAGGGGTTGTACCTCTGTCCCAGTTCGGAGGGGGTTGAAGACTTCTAGTGCGATTAAGTTCGCGGAAAAGGGAATGCCCAAAACTTACTTACTCGATTAAAATTTAATTTTCTTTGAAAAATATGCTATGTTTAAATTTTGTTTGCACTCCGAAAAAATTACTGGCACTTATGCAATGTTCCAGTTAGCGTGATCATTTGTCTGAATTCATTCCCAACATTTGCTTCATGTTTTCGGTGATTTAAAGCATTAAAAATAATGGCCTTTCCAAAGTTTGGTGTGAATACCGATTCTGACGCTGCTATGCTTTAACTGCCCCTATAACAAACAGAATTTGTAACATCTAGTTCCGCAAATACTGGTATAAGATTATATACACTTTATAAGGTATATCTCCCACATTCTTAGCGTGCCTTCGTGGTGTAATGGTCAGCACACTGAGCCGGTATTTCAGAGGTCCGTGGTTCGATTCCCGGCGAAGGAATTGCATATTTTCACCTCTCTTGCTTCGTAATAACCTAATATCTCTACAACTTAACTTCTGAAAAGAAAAGAAACATTATCAAGGTAACACATCTATCTAGCAAAACATAAAATTATTTATACGCAAAAGTCGTGAATACTGAGCTAGATGCAGAGGAAGGAACTCTTCGTGGAGGACTTTCTGAGGAAAACTGGCTCGTATAGACGTTACATATGGAGAAAACTACGAAAACGCCCATGCAGGCAGCCCGTTCGCCAGGACTCGAGCGCCGAATCGAAATACCAGCGTTCAGCGAATTTACCGCTCGGCAGCTGGTGGGCCGAAGTGATAGTTGAAATAAGTCATTATGCTTACTAAATAACCATCAGAAAAGACGCTGAGAAGCTGTTTATTAATTTTACTGGCAATGAAACATTTAACTCAGGGGTGTCAAATTCCATTTGCATGCGGGTACATGCAATATCCCTAAACGAATGAGAGGGCAGTTTTTTTTTCATAAAATTAAAAAAAAAAATTGTTAACAAAAGAAAAAATAAATTAATTTTAAATTTCGCTTACTAAATATTTATGAAAACATGATGTAAGTAACAGTAATAACATCATAGGAAAAATTTCAAAGAGGAAAAAAAAAACAAATTTAAATTTATTTTCTATCCGAAATCTAAAGTTTGGTATTTGTAAAATAGATATTTGTTTTTTGACTTTGCAGTTCGAACATACTGACAACTAAATATTGAATTCTTAGACTGAAATTCCTTTAAAATAATTCTAGCGTGTTTAATTAATCATTAAACAATTTATTTAAATTTAAACTAAAAATAAACATATTATGAAAATTTTCTAAGTTTTCAGAGAAACTTTCCAAATGGAACAAAACTTAAGAATCAATAATAACAACTTGATTTATTTCTCGTATTTATAAAATTTTCGTTCGGCGCATTAATAATGATACGTATACTTGTACGGAAGTAACTCTCTATTTCTTACTATAGCTTGCCATTTTGTGTTGATTTATTTAATTTACTAGTTAATTTATGTTTGAGCAACCTTTCCTATTTCTTTTGCTTTCAACTCACATTTTCTTGCCAGAATGCAAACTGTCTAGTGCGCGTGTATTCAAATGAGGGAAAAAGAAGTTAGTGTTTAAGGGAAAATCTTTGAGGGTGAAATCGGAGTATATCAGCCTGACTAAAAACCAGGTATTTTTGACTTCTTAGCAATTAGATTTCTGTGAGTTTGAGCTATTCTTGCCATTACACTGTAAAAAATTTTAGTCCAGCGTTACACCATTTAATGGTTCAAAATCAAAGATAGTACCAAAACATGGTTCACTTGATTTTACGTTTCACTGATATTTGGTGAAACGATCCAACTAGGTAAACGTTTCACTATTTTTAAGGAATACTTTGCAGCCAATCAAATCGAAGCATTCAGCGCATGCCTGGTCTTCCGTGATTCCATCTTTAGAAAGTTTAATGGCGGCTGTTTGAATCTGTTAACGGATAGTCGGTTGTGTATTCGATAATTACAAGGTACGTATATTTTTGGTTTGTTTCCTTTTTGATTTATGTATTAATGAAATGTAAGATACGAAATGGTGTTAAAATGCATTCGCAGTAACTTTTTAATGATTTTGTCGGAATGAGTGGCGTTAGTGCTGAAGCCTACTTTCACCATTTGGTTATTACTACTGTATAGAACGTAGCTGAATAGAAGTCTAAAAAGAGATTCCCGAACATTCTTAGTAAAAACATTGTTATAACATAATGTGTAGTTCTGCATATATTACGTAATATGTATTGCTATAAAATACGTTATAGTCATTCTGTAGAAAATAGAATACTACAATACAAACATAGAATGTTCTGTCAGCATCAGTATTGGAATATAATAGTTCTTACGCTGTTTGTGAACTTGAGAAATAAGAAGCACATAATTCATCTAAAACGTTAAAAAAACTTTTTTGACATGAAAATTTAAGTCTTGTTGTTTAAAACTAAATTTATGGTTTAATTTTTCTCTAGATGAAAATCTTGGTACAGTGTCAATCATCATTGAAAGTGCTAAAAATTTCAGATTATGGTCAGCTTACTGTTATTAACTACGCTTAATATCCAAGTTTTTTTATCTCTGTAAAAATGTGCTGATGATTTCAAAGAGTATGTTGATTATGAAAACTTTCCCTAGGGATCCCAGCAAAATTGAAAGTTATTGATTGACATGATAAAACTGTATTTGGAATATTTTGTTGAAGTAGCAAGTTTTTTTATTGCTTTGTGAAAATTTTTGTTTATTAAATCTTATTGTTTGATTAAAACCATTTTGAAATATTATCTAAACTTTCCTTTTTACGAGAAGAATTTTTTGATAAAGATGCATTGAATTATTGTTATTTAGCCATGTTTTTAAATATTCTGTTCGAAAGCATCCTTATTTGGCCAAACTTGGTATTTAAAAATTTTGTTTTTCAATATTTCATATAATAATATATATTGAACTTGAACAGTTGTGTTTATTATGCATACTGTTATGATTGCTCACCAAGCTACTACAAAAATGCCAACAATTTATAGATTTTGTTCTAGGTACTCATTCAGCTTAGCATCAAACTGCCACAAATGTTGGAATTTAAGAAATTCTGTACATTTTCTCTGCCAAACTGGGAGTAAATTTCTGTTTTACTTATCATTCAAAATGTATCTTAATTTGTGCTTTTACAGATACATTGTTAATTTGTTGAATTTCTCAAGATCAAGAAAGATTTTGCCAAACTGGTAGTATTTTTAATAGCCGAAATGACAAAAATAATTATCTCTTAACCCCTCTTATAATCCTGCAAAATCATGTTTTGTAGTTTGAGGTGGAACGTAAATGAATTTTGACTATGGTTTCTGATTTTAAGAAATAACTTTGCATTAAGAATTTAATTAATATCAGGCATTTAAAATAATAGCAAATAAGAGACTTTTTTTTTCTGAAGTAGTTAAGATGTGCTATTGAAATTGTATTTATTTGTGTTTAAATCTGCAAAACGAAGTTTGATTGTTTAAAAATATAATTGATTATTTCTAACCAGTTAGAATATGAGCTAAGTGTTATTTCTTCATATGTCATTTCGTTAGTGGTAAATATGGCAGAATATTAGAGTAATTGACATTGTTTATTTTTTATTTGATATCAATAATTCATAGATGCATTAACTTCTTTTATAATTGGAGAGCATAACACAAAGATTTAATTTAAGTACTATTTTTTTAACTGTGCAGTATAATTTATTGTTAAGGGTAACAAATATTGCCAAATACGGTTAACGTCATTTAGAAAGCATTACATTAGTGTATGTGAGAAAAGAGCCTGTTATATAGGAAATAAATGAAGATAATTGTGCAAAACTGATGCTGTGGAATTTCCTTGAATATTTTTGCAAGTTGATTTTTGGTTTATATAATCTAAACCTTATTTTTTATTTGAATAATTTAAACTTTTTGCTTAATTTTACTTGTGAAGTCATCCAAAATAACATTTTGTTTCGAAGACATCCATTTTTTTTAATTCAAATAATATGCAGAGGACTATTTGTACTTTACCTTTTTTGTAATTATTTTAGGTAACTTTTAAGTGCTTATACATGAATACAATAAAAACGTTTGATAAATTTAAATTAAATGTATATTTTATAGTTATTTTGATGTAAATATTAATATTCTTTCAAGATGACAGTAATAAAGGTAAAGTAAATTTTCAGTTTAAATTCTCAGAGTATAAGTCTCTGATTTGTATCAGTAACTGTACATGTAATTGCTCCAGTTTTCTTTTTAATTATTTCAAATTGCTGAAATATTCAAAATATTCAGTTTTTAAGCTGTTATATTTTCAAAATATATTACTACAAAAAGTTGTGTTTCTGAAAATTTCCACTTTCTTAGCTAACAGTGCTTTTTGCAATCATATCATTGTATCAAGGGATCCCAATCGCCTCCAGGCGGGCAAGTGGCCCCAAGGTGGGCATGGAAATTTTATAGGGAGTCGATGAAGATCTGGACATTGACAGCCGAATTTGCAGTGGCAATTAATCAGCATAGTCAAGATTCCTATTGATTCCAGAAGTGCAGGTACGTATATGCTTTATTTCAGATTTTAAATGTCATACAAGAATAATATCCCAAAATAAAAGTTGTTACCAAACCAACATTGCCTTTTCCCTCTTCTAACCTAGTATAAGTAGATTTGAGTCAAGTCAGCAATTTACTATGGGAAGAAAGAAACAGGTTGAATATTTGTAATGGAAGTGATTTGAGAATTGAGCAATTTTATGCCAAATGCTAAAAGAATTACATGAATGCACAGATCACATTAATTATTCATACTTCGGTGTAATTAAAATTGAAGTTTTGTGCAGTTAAAATCCGTTATTTTGTTTCTGGCAACTTGTTTATATTTGTAAAATTAAAAATAAAGTTTAAAAAAAATAAATCCAATAAACCATTTTTTTAAAATTTTTGTTCAAAATTTTAGTTTGCTGTTATTTATTTGCAATTATTTGTATTTTGATTATGCTGCATTACAGAGAAAAATGTAAGGGGTTCGATGAAGAAAACGTTTTTCTAAAGTTCTTTTAAAAGGGGTTTATGTAAGAAAAAACTTGAGAACCCGTGCTTTACATAAGAAAAATTTTCCAAAATCTAGCTTCTCTATTTTTACCTTTACTAACTTGTATTATTCTTATTTTTAAATGTAATGTCATATATTACATATAATTTTCAAAAACCTTTTGGTATTTTCTGATTATTCATCCCCATTAAAAAGTCACAAATTGATTGCTGACTGGAGAGAGATATTTGTTTGGATATCCTTATTTCTAGTTCAAAAATGCTGCTTTCATAATTTCTTTTCTTTTTCCATATAAGACATGCAGTCTTTTTGGGTTTTTTCCACTCTTCTTTTCACGTACACAGCGATCTGCTTTCACTGAAGGAAGCAGCAGAGAATTCCAGAAACTTAGCATTTTGAACAACCATGGCATCAAAATCATAAAATGACACACATAAAAAAAAAAGGCACATGATGCCTTTAAACAAGTCTTATTGCACTGTATGTGTGTAGGAAGTTAAGTCTGAGATTTCGCCGATGAAAACTGCAATATGCTATTCACCGCTATACTGAAACACAGAAATTCCCATAGAAGGGATCATAATCTGCCGTCGTACTGGTGAAATGTCTGGAAAGCCATTTGGGGTTGCTATGGGCACAACTAAATTGCCACATAAATATATTTGGGTAATATTGGTAGGTTTATAATAGTAAAATAAACACTTTGGTGCTGGTATAATAATGTAATCCAGCTAATTTTCTTAATGTTTTGTATTTTTTTAATGCTTAATGTTTTATAATTCTTATAATTGTGTATTTTTTACTAAATATACCTTTAGATGTGTAGGCATATTAATATACATTATATATTAGATTTTTTTAAATACCGGTGGAATGTATGCTCTACCAGCAGCAACACATTTCAACATAAATATTTTTTGGCGGCATGATGCAATGCCTCATCAGTACATTTTTGTGCTTCTTTGCTGGGTTCGGGGATAGTCTTAATACCTCCTTTTTTAAAAAATAAAATCCTCAATATCTCAAAGTATTGATGTTCGGCCAGCCATATATTTGATATTTAGCCCTGGTATTTGACAAAAATTGTTTTTAATGCATCTTCCTTTTTTATTGTGTTTTTGTTTCTTCTATACTTTTTATTAGAAACTAAAAGTAAAACTAACATTTTACTACCAGTAATGATATGGTTGATACTGTTTAACACTGGCATTTCGACCCAGGTTTGAATCCATGCAAACGCACTGCCTGCATGTTTGGCTTCCTCCATGTGTAACATGAATGCAACCCAATGTACATACCCTAGTCAGATAGCAATCGAGTGGCTTGCTGCATCCAAATAAACCAATCAAAATGAATATTTAAGTTTTTATTAATTAAATTTAATATATTATGGATGCTTTATGTTATTTTTAGTATATATTGCAATGATAGTATATATTTGTTGTAACTTATATACTAAAACACAGAAACATCAGTCAGTATAACCTAGTAATACTAATAGTAACATCAGTCATGATACGAGGGTGAGAATTATGAAAGAAAAAATAAATATAAAATTAATAGTTTAGATAATGCATGATGTTATGTAGCTGTGTATTAACGCTTCTTTTTTTAGGTTCCCAATGATGTTGAAATAGAGCTACAAACAGTATCTAAAAGATGTTGTCTTCTTTCAATCACTGGTTGTGAAGGCCTGACCCTGTACTCCCCAAGACTACCTCGACATCCATGCAAGATCAGAATGTGTTGTGACTTATCTCAATTGGAACATTAGAACAATATGATGAAATTCATCCTGGCAAAAGAGTGCAGTCACCAAATGGTGCGTTATGAGGTACACCGTCGCTGAGCTTGATATAATGTGCTTGTCAGACCACTGTGCCCACAAATTACCACCCGTTGCATTTCCGATACCAACAGTGT
>KK120998.1:38864-59819 GCA_000611955.2 Stegodyphus mimosarum | reverse complement strand
TATATATATATATATATATAAATATTCCTAATTTATGTTGAAGAAAATACAAATTATTAATAAAATTGCTATTCGTTGAAATGTCACAATTTGAGTCAAAAATTAATATTTCATTTTTCAGTGCAAAATTATGCTCACTAGAAAATTCTGAACACATAAAACATAATTATTCTAAGATGTAAATGATAGTTCTTAAAATACAGCGAATTTCTTAAGGTAACTAGATATTTAGTTTTTGATAAAAACATTACAATAAATACACATAACTTTTACATAATTTTACAACAAAATATTGATATCAAAGAGGAACGAGCTGTCAAAAGAAATATTTTTTTCTATAAAAAATTATAATTCATAAAAGAATTCTTAAAAAATTTCCTGTATAATTTTGCGAGAGAATATTGACAACATTAAATCTTTTAAACGAATTATTCATTTTTTTACCTTTCAGCAAATAAAAATATTTACAATACAGCTGTCTTAACAATCAAGAGAACTGAAAAATGCAAACTATTTCTCAAACGATAATGGTAGATAAAAGACAAATTAGACAACACTTTTCTAAATGCACTTAAAACCACAATTACAATGAGATCTACATTTAAATGAATGAAGGCGCTCTAGCAAAACTGCTCATACGTACTTGTAATATATTTCTCTTGTTTTTGTTCTTTTCCAAAAGTTACTGCATATAGAATGATTTAAACAATTAAAACAAACATCGTAGACAATGATACTCAGTATTCTATGACTAAAAAATAAATCCTACACCTAAAAATAGCAGTTCGTTAGTGTTGCCACTACACATAAGATGAAAGTTGTAGCTGACATAAATAACATTTAGGAATTTTGTGTGCTGATTGTAATAGTAGAATGTCGAAGATAAATAACACAGTGCATTTGATATAAATATGTTTTAAGTTTGTTAATTGCGATTTCTAATTTCTTCACATTGGCTTTGGAAGTAAGAGTTCGAATTTATATATCCAGATGCAAAAAAATAAGTGTGTTTCTGCAAAAATACGTGAATTCCCAATTTTGAACATCTAGTAATTTACGTTTCATTCTCTGCGTGTTCTTCTTCCAGGTACACAGTCCTGTACTGCTTCTCCTACAAAGAAATATTGAAGAAAAATGTATCATTTGACAGTTACAGACAG
The DNA here is from genome assembly GCA_000611955.2 of Stegodyphus mimosarum. Lineage (NCBI taxonomy): Eukaryota > Metazoa > Arthropoda > Arachnida > Araneae > Eresidae > Stegodyphus > Stegodyphus mimosarum. The sequence continues at coordinate 58,659 of KK120998.1, read as the reverse complement.
TTATATAAATATATCAGTGACAGTTACAGACGGTTATATAAATATATCTACGACAGTTATAGACGGTTATATATACAAGATGCACTAAATGGCGATTAAGGACATTAATTTTTAATATATACAAAAATATGTAATTGAATTACAGAGTTTCATAAAATAAAGCGTAGAATTCTATGAAAAACTAGACCTTGGCATTATGAATAAGCAGAATTCTGAAAGAGAAATTTGACGTTTTATACGAATCTCTGTAGAATAAAAATTCCAACTAGTAAAATATTCTGTATGTTTTACAAAAGCAAATTTAAAACAAATATTTGCAAATATTATCATCAAAATCAGATTTGCGAACGAATTTACTATTTTAGATTATTTTACAATGTTATTACCGACTTATATTCAAGAATTTTAGAAAGAAATTCAATGAACGCTACGGTGCCTCACGCTTGTTTTAGGGCACTTGTATATTCTAAATTAATTTACGTAATAAAGCATTCTTGTAAATTAAAGTTCTTGTAATAAAACAATTTATTCAAAAACGAATATATTTATTCAAATTCGAATAAATATATGGTCAGATGTTTTAGGAAATAATATTTTTTGTTATTAGTCGAAATGGGCTTTGTCCCTGAAGGACTATTGTTGCCGTTTTCCGATTTTGCGTCGAAAACATTAAATGTCGGTTCCCTTTTCCGACTTTTGCCACCAAATATCGAAATCTTGTATTATATTTAGAGAAATTAAATCATGAAGAATGTGCACAAATGCACGCATGTTTCTCGCATTGTGATAAAACGACGGTACATAGAGCCATCGAATTTTGAATGACGTAATAATGCTGCAAATTTGAAATTTGGAATTTGTTTTTTATCGATTTCCAATTTCGTAAAACTTTAACGAATTTTTTATCAACAAACTCGAGGATTTCAAAGCGAGCAATGGCAACGTTGTACGGAAAAAACACTTTATCTCCATCGCGCGAGACTATGTATAGAAAATTCTAAAGATATGCTCCTTTTAAAATTATTTTTCGATATTGGTCTTGAACTGAATTTTATGGTTTCAGTGCGAAGAACGTGATGTTTAATAAAAAAAAGGTAACACACAAAATGTTAAATAACGTCCCTTTGGATGTAATCTAAAATCTGAAAACTTTCAGATTTACTTATTTATTTTTATTTATTTATTTATTTATTTATTTTGAATTTTATTCTTTTTTCCTTGTACGAAGTAAAAAGGAAGTATTGTAATCGCGAAAAATTTCGGGTCTCATATTTCAACGAAAATATCCATTTTGACAGCTATCGAATGCATTTTAACGATGTTTTTGCGTAATATCTAAACGTAAGGACAGAACAAAGGGTAAAAAAATCTCAAAAAAAGGTAAAACTGATTTAAAACATAAAAATCCAAAAAGCATAAAACTGATTTAAAACGGATTCTGAAGAGATGTTTTTCGTGGCGTCTGTGAGTACGTACGTGTGTATGCACGTATCTCGCATAACTCAAAAACGAGTAGCCCCGGAACGCTGAAATTTTGTAAATAGAACTGCTATAACATGCAGATGTGCACCTCGCATTTTGGTTGCAATCGGCCGCATCAAAAATATATAACTATATGCATATATATATATTCACTCTGTTACTCGGCTCAGTGAGCTCGGTTTCTTTATTGTTATATATTTGTAAATTGTGTATTTTTTGCTTTAAAATGATTGAATTATGCTGTTCTTATCTTTCGGTTAAGATTTTTATGCCTTTAACGTGCGTGAAATAATTGTGGAATTATTAACAATTTAAGTCTTTTAAGCGCGGCTAAGCCTAAATTTTGGCTATGGTAGCGTCCATATTTGTTTACATTTGAAACTTAGCAGAATAGTGGATTTGTTGCCAATCTAGAGAAACTATACTTCGCAACAACAAAGTAACGTCTTCTTTTATTATCGCGAATTAAATTATGCTGGATTCATTCTGGAATTATTATTTAAGTTATTAGCTGGTTTTTGCGTACAAAATTATAATTTTAATTGTAAAATTTGTTTTAAACGTACTTGGTGTTTCATTGTTTTCTATATCTTTCAATTTTTAATGAAAATATTTTGAATTTTGATGTATTTTTGCCTTACCGCGAAGTGAGAACTGAATTAATTAGTAGCGCATGCGCATTAGGTAAGCGGCTCTGAATCGTCTGTTAAAAACTGTTTCATTTTTTATTTGTTTAATTTCTTTTATACATTGTTTCAGATTTATTATAGTATTTGAATAAAACTTGTGGTAATTCTTCAGATGCTATAATTTTTGCTCACTCTGAGTTATGAAATGAATGAGATGTAACGCTGTTAAGTGAACCTTGCGCCGAATTGAGGCTATGGTAAATAAATGTAGTGAACTTTAAAGAGTGTATTTATCCTATTGTGGTTTATGCGCTATCGACGAAGTAGATTTAATTCAAAATTCGTTAACTTTTAATTCAATATGTTTAAATGAAATGCAGGAAAATTGCGTATAATTTATATTCCGTACAAGGAAGACACGTGGTGTACACATGACATTTTTTTTATTGTATAAATATTATCCTTAGTATGTTTTTTATGGGCTTTTTCCGAAACCTTATCATATTCGTCAAATCGGCGCGGTATTTTTCGCATGGATGCTATACTAAGCTCGGCACTGAAAGAGTTAAAAATGTTAAAAGTACTCGAAATACCTCAAACATTCTTCAAGTAAAATATTTATTTGTTTTAGATGCTATCAAAGGATGGGGATTATATGGAATTGTTGAAAATGCTTTATAATCTGAACTATTTTCTAAACTAATACGAAAGAATCGGAGATTTATCCCGCGAAAAATCAAACAAAACCCAGCATTAGCGCTGTAAAACTTGTTAGGGATTTATAAGAACGGTTTGCGATAAAAGTTAAGCCGGAAATTGTTAGAACAGTCGTTAGGGAACATGGTTAGAACAGGCGGTCAGCAAGAAGAAAATTCTTCATCAAAAAGAAAACGAGGAAAATATATCTGGCATTCGCAGAATTCACGGTAAGCAAAGATTTATTACATTGTTATACTTGCAGATACGTCAGGATTTAATATATTTGGTTCTGAGGGACAAATTGCTGTGTGGCGAAAGCCTAATAAAGGTTAAAATAAAAAAAAAAAAAAAAAAAAAATTATTGCCTACTTGGATTGGGGATATTTCGCTTATTATGGGATGGAAAGTTTAGCCTCTGTAAAAAATAATAAGTATTCTGAAATTTATAAAAATTCTTAAATAAAACTTAAGCATTTAGGAGAAAATTTGAAATGCAAAGTACATTTAAGTTCTATCAGAATAATTATCCTAACCATACAACCCTAAATGTTGGTTTGTGGTTGTTATACAATTGTTCTTAAGTTTTCAGAACTCTTCCATATTCTCTGGACTTAAATCCGATCGAACATGTGTGGAGGGAATTGGAAAAAATAAAATATCTGGCAGCCTTCAGATTTTATATTATGCCCAAAGACCGTTTTTTAACGTTTTGTGTATTACCTTTATTTATTAAATATCACGTTCTTCGCACTTAAACCATAAAGTTCAATTCAACAGCAATATCGCAAAATATTTAAAAGAGCACATCTTTAGAATTTCTGATACACAGTCTCGCGCGCTGGCAATGATTTTTTCCCCCCGTACAGTATTGCCGTTGCTCGCTTTGAAAAGGTTGAATTTCTTAATCAAAAACTCATAAATGCTTTACAAAATATGAAATCGGTAATAAAACAAATTCCAAATTTGGGCTTCCAGATGCGCATGTTCGGGTGGAGACGTACTTTGTTCAAAATTTAATGGCTCTAGGTACCTTTTTTTTATCACAGTACAAGAAATATACACACATTTATGCAGATTTTTTATTATTTAATTTATTTAAATATAATACAAGGCTCTAATATTTGGTGGCAACAATTTAAAAAGTGAATCGCCGTTTATAGTGAATCAACGCTAAACGCCAAAACGAAATTGACAGCCCTTCTGGGCAAATTGCCCCTTAAGACTAACAAGAAATATTTCTTCAATTGCTCCACTGTAAGAAATTCTAATGAAGTAATAAAGCATTCTTAACGAATCCATTACAAAGCACATGAATAGTGTAGTTTTAGACAACGTCATAAGGCATTTTCCATGGACCTTATAAGAAGACCTTATTCTCTTATAAGGTCCATGGCATTTTCGCTGTTCTTTCCTCATGCCTTCGTGGTGTAACTAAAAGCATACTCAACGCGTATTCGAGAGGTCCTGGGTTCGTGTCATGACGAGTGCTTTGCACATTTTTCATGTCTCTTAATTTAAAATAACCTAATGACTCATATCTAATGAAATATTGAATGTCCCGTTATTTTCACGTGTTTATTAAACGTAAACTGTTAGCTTAAAACTTCTGAATATACACTTGTCTGTAAGTTCATTTTCAGAACGTTCTAAGCAAGGATTTTGAATATCAGTTTTCAAAACAAGCAGGGTTATAAAAAAGGATCAATAATATACGTGAAAGAAAGAAAAATAAAGTCCTTTTGCTAATACTTAATCGCTGATAGTTGCCAATAAAATTGAAAAACAGGAGTGTCCGAAAATAAATGCGAGTCACTTCCCGGGAATATTTTATCAAGCGAATTTCCATCATGTGTTTAAAGATAAGAAATTTGCCATTTTAATTAATCAGAACATTTCGAGTATTTGACCAACTGTAATTGCTACTATATCGGGATCACAATAATGATAAATTATTTAACCACAATAACAAAATCTTCTTATGAAATTCTGTACTTTAGTTTTAAAAATCTTTGCAAGAAGAAACAACATTTTTTCTAACTGCTCAGCAGTTAAGCATTATGAAAGCATGGGCATATGAAATACAAATATAAATAATTTCACATTTTTTAAATGAATTAAACTAAAATTATAAAATGTGGTTTCCTTTCAAGCATATATTCGCCTGATATTCGTCATTATTTTCACCAAAAAATAAAACATTAATTTTAAAAATTATTATTTTCTCTTTTGAGAGGAAAAGTAAATAATCTGATGCCTATAATTCTGTGAAATAAAATTTAAAAACAAATTATCTAAAATTTTAAAGCTTTACCATTTTTAGCTTTCAGAAATATATTTTAACGCTTTAAGCCTTTTATTTTGAAGAAATGATTTATTTTCCGGTTTCATATTCAATTAACTGAAAACCTTTTTCCGTAGCTTTATCTTTAGAACCAAAATTAATACAGAACATTGTAAGGTATATTTCAGTTTTATAACAGTTATATAGCAAATAGCTTTAGACACTGAGGAGATATTCGTATTTTGAATACTTCAGAATATTTAATGAATATTCCGTACATTTATAGGAATACACTTGGGAACATTCTACAGGTACAATTTAGAATTATTCCACAAAAACCTTTCCTGTCTTATCTCGTTTCAACTTACAACTCCCTACCAGAATTAGGTTTTAGAATGGCTTTGAATGTAAATGAAGAAGAGAATAGTATTAAAGTCAAGTTCAACTGACTTCGAGAGTGTTGGATTCCCGAGTAGCGCGGCGCGCGTTGCCTTTGGGCTGCTTCTCTCTAAGTTGCTGTCACTCTCAGCCGTATTATTACGTGCCTTTTGAGAGTTCGTCGGCTAGTTTAAGATTACGGTCCAACTACATTAGAGTTGTGTTAGCTTCGGCTAAATTTCTTAGTGAGTCATTAGATAGCTCTTATTTCTTACTTTTTGTGTTTAAGCCCAAGTGGAGGCTTTGCTGTACGCCCGAAGAAAGGAGCCGACTGATTGTTAGTCTCATTTTGAGTAAATAAAGGGTAATTAACCTTCGAATTCATGCTTTCTGTTCTTTGAACTAAGCCATTATTCGCTTAACAGTTCACTAGGTTCCTCGACACTTAAATTAGCAGAATAAAAGTAAGGAACTCTATAACTTTACTATCAAGCAAAACATTTGTTAACCTTCGTACGGTTACAGCCGAAAACATCGCAGACAAAAACTTCGCGTAGAAAACAACTCAAGGCGAAAACGTCGCGGTACAAAACATCGTGAGAGGAAAGAAAGCAAAGAGAAAACATCGCAGTTCTAAAACGTCGCGGTACAAAATATCGTGGTCGAAAATAAAGCGATTCAAAAACTTCGCAGTTTAAAAACATCGTCGTCGAAAATATCGTGGTAAAAAATAAAGTACCTACAAATCATCGCATGACGATAACATCGAACACATGCGTTTTTCAAATTCCATACTGACATATTATATAACTAGCTTTCGTCGTAACTGACAAAATCGATATCCAAAACATTTACTACACGCTGTAAATGAAAATGTTAACGACATTTTAAAAATAAATGGAAACAAAACAAAATATAATTTTCATTAAAATATATCAGATTAACAAATGTGAAAGAAAGTAATTTAATAATTTGATAATTAACTAAAGTAATTTTTATAGAGATAGCCTCATGCAGTTATTTATCATCTTTTTTATAAGCATTTTTAGACTGTATTCTTCATAAAAAATTATCAATAAAACTTTATAAAAAGTTTAATTTATTAATGACCCTTGTTACTTAACTATATAAATTTAAAATTCTATCAAGTTCTGTAAGTTGCATTAATTTTCTACTCATTTTCAATTTTTAAATGCGTAGGTTTATTTTTTATTTTTTCAGTAAAAATTTATTAGTTCATTCAAAAATATGAAATAGAGAATTAAAAACATTCCTCTTTCCTTCTTGCGCTTCATTAAACGAACAAACATTTACAACTTTTCAAACCTGAAAACGCAAGTGTGCGATGTTGTGGTCATGCGATGATTTGTAGGTACTTTATTTTTTACCACGATATTTTCGACGACAGTGTTTTTAAACTGCGAAGATTTTGAATCGCTATATTTTCGACCATGATATTTTAGAACTGGGATGTTTTCTCTTTGATTTCCTTTCTCCCACGATGTTTGTAGCGCGACGCTTTCGCCTTGCGTTGTTTTCGTTCACGATGTTTTCGGAGGACACCCCTTCGTACAGTTAAAACAATGATCGATTATGCTAGATACAATTGCCGGATGGAAATTAAAAATAATGTTAATAGGAAGAACAGAAAACTTCAGGTTTCTTTCCCAAAACCTGTGAGAAATAAATATTGGAATAAGGTAATACCTACTACTAAAAGCTAGTTTAATAGTCTGGCCAGTCTAGTCAAATTTTAAATGGAAGAGATCCAAATAAAAACCTCAAACGTCAAATATGGTACATGAGTACATACTGCTCGTTGAAACCGTGACCTTTATTTTATTAACTGCATAATAGATCAATACAAAGATACTGATAATTTTAAGACAATTTTGAAATCATCGTCGCAGAAGCGGAATTTGTAGAATAATTCTAAATTGTACACTGCGGAAAAAAAAAAAAGGGGGGGGGGACAGTTCACTGGGCCGATTGGACAGTTCACTGGGCCCATTCTTCAAATTGCGTTTTTCGTGTCTCGAAAGCGCGACTTAGGATATATATTAGATTTATATATAGCATTATTCTAACAGAGGTGTTTTGACACAAAATGGGTCTTTTTCTGAAATAGCATCCCAATTTTTTTTCATATTTCAACTCTACGACTCAAATTATACCTAAATATTAAATTTTGTAAAATATGGTTGGAAATTTACAGAAAAATACAAAAATTTAATTTGGCGAATTTTTTTCAGCTTGAGCCAAGAATAATTCACTTGGCGAACTTCTTAATACGTAGCAACCTATTTTCTTTCCTTTCCATTGTGCAGGAGAGGAAAAAAGTCACATCGTCCCTGCCTTTTGACATTGTGGATCAGAGGGAAGAAAAGTCACATAGTTCTATTTTCAAATAATTTTAACAAAGTGCATAAACCACATTTTCGTTATAACAGCATTCAACAAATATGCCAAATTTCAAAGCGCTCCATTATACAAATTCTCGTATATCTTCCGAAATTTTGAATAAAAAGCTCTAATTTTTTGCAGGTGTGCTTAGAAATACATCTACTTTAAGACGATAGTAAAAATTTTATAGGTTATAATCCAATTTTTTTTTCGAAACATTTATAAAAATTATTTAAATATACAAATTTAAAAAATAAATCATAAAAAAGGGTGAATTTTATTTGGATCGAACCAAAATTTCGAACTCTGAAAAGAAAGAATCAGGTAAATGTAATAAAAAAAGATATATTAATGAATACATACCAAATTGAATTAAAATCGAGGAACTAAAATTTTGAGAGCTCATGTTTTAAAAACTGCTCGTGCGATTTTTATAAAATTTAACAGTTTGGCATCATTTGAGTCGTAGAATCGAAATATGGAAAAAAATTGGCATGCCATTTCAGAAAAAGTCCGATTTTGTGTCAAAATACCTATATTTGAACAATGCTATATATAAATCTAATACATATCCTAAGTCGCGCTTTCGAGACATAAAAAATGCAATTTGAATTTCGTCAATCGGGCCAGTAGAACGGGAGATATAGAACTGTCCCCTTTTTTTCGCTGTGTACCTATAAAATATTCCTAAGGAATTTTAATGAATGTTCGGATCTAGATGTTATTAAATATTCTGAAGTATTCAAAATACGAATATCTCGTCAAAGTCTAAAGTTAAAGCTACCTGTTATAAAACTGAAATATAACTTACAAAGTTCTGTATTAATTTTGGCAACAGGCGGACTTCGATTGCCTTGTACGTATATGTGTACGTATGTTTATATATATGTATGTATGAATGTATTTATGTATCTGTCATAATTCAAAAAACGATTAGTATGTATGCATGTATGTAGGTATCTGGCGTAACTCATAAACGATTAGCCGTAGAAGGTTGAAATTTTGTATATGGGACTGCTATAACATCTAGCTGCGAACTTCCCTTTTTTTGAGCGTTTAGATACTGAATAATGAAACCAGAAAATTAACAGAGTGTAGAAATTAGACTGCATAACGTTTATTGCTCATAATTCAACAAGAAATTTGTAAGGTTTTAGTTAAACTAACCAAGTTTTATTTTAATTTAAATCTTTCTATCTCTTCTCTGTTTCAACTTCCCGTCAGAAGAAGCGCGCGTTTTCAGCTTATGCTAATTTTGAAGTACAGCCAAGTACTATTTAAACCAGAGGTAGAAACCTCTCGGTGTGAGAGAGCTTTAGTTTCAGATCACGGTCAGTCTGCTCGACGTTCGCCTGACCAGCTAGCAGCTAAATTTATAAGCCATAGTGCTTCCTACGTGATTGCATATTGAAATAAATTGAAGTGCGATAGTATTAGTATTTCTTGCTACGCACCCTTTTAGTTAGAGGCCAAACTCCGCGAATTGCTCTGCGAGCAAAGTTTACTTACATTTCTATTTTAGGTTTAGTATTTAATTTATTTGATTGTTAAGTTAGGCCCAAGTGCGGTCTTTTACTTTCTGTATCCCTCCCGAGTTGGGAAGTGTGTAAATAATAGAGATTTAATAAAAGAGGATTTCAAATCCCTTTCACGTGCAGTTATTCTCCAGCACAATAGCTACACCAGAACATAGCGTATTTTCCGCTCCCTGTTCCAGTTCAGGACTTGAGACCAAGGACCCTTGTAAGTATCTCACCATGTTTTCAAAGAACATACACAGAACACTCAGTCCTGATAAATTCTCCTGTTACTTTGTAAGATCTCGCTGGCCCAACTTGTCAGAAACTGGGGTAATGATTGTGGCTATGTGTAGATATACACAGAAACGTAAGAAGAGGTTAGAACCCTTTTTATTTTTGATCTTTAAAATGACAGATGCGTCTACTTGACGCTTACAAACAGCGCCAACTCGGCGGAAAACTGAACCAAAACGTAAAACTAAAAGTAATGATTAGATAAACAAATATCACTATCGACGAGGCTCTGAGATCCTAAACTAACCGCGTTTTTAATTACCGCTGAGATTTCAGCAAGATTTCTGATTAAACAGTTGAAAATTAACACTTCTGCAAAGCTAGGCACACGGGCCGATACGCGCCGATCTAAATTCTACCGAGCAATGTTTCCAGCGTAGCTTCAAAGCAACACACTCACACTCTGGTTTCGTCTACTATTTAACTCAACTAGCTTCCGCTAAATTTGAATAAACTGCGCGTGCTACTACAATTTACGTACTCTGGCACGGATATTTCTAGGGGAAAATAAAGGCTAAGCAGGAAAGGAATATTAACTTAAAATAAATGTTAGTTAAAATAAATATAAACCCTACAACTTTCTTGATGCCTTGTATTTTAACAACTCTGAGCTTGTACTGCTCAGGAAATTCAACAACGCCTGAAATATGAATATAGGGAAAAAGCGTAAGACAAAGGGAAAAAACATGTTGTAAATTATCTTGGCATTACTGAGAAACCTGAAGAAGCAAAAACTATAGTTTGGCATTATTGAGAAATATGATAACAGACTGGAAGCTTTTTTTATTTGTAAACCATGCATAAAAAGAAATTCTTTTTGGGCAAATTAGTTTGACATCCTTGAATGAAATAAAACGAAAAAAACCTAAATAATGGAAACGAAGGAAGAAGCACTAAACGGTAAATGATATTTAAAAAAAAAGAAAAAAGTGTGTTAAGTGAAGCAGAGGAAACTGCCAAATTGTTTGCGTGAATGTGCATTAAAAAAATGTACGAGTCCCTACCTCGGATGTGGACGGACGGCATTGCGAATGACACACCCCTTCTTCAAAGGCCTTCTTCAGTTGGCCGGCGTCCACGAGCCCTCCAGAGCCTCCGATTCCGATTCCCACTTATAAACCTGGACAATCATGCATAAATTCATTTCAGGGCTTTCCTTAAACACTCTAAAGCAGCAAAAACAGCAAGAACAAAATACAAATAACAAAAATGCGTATTCATCAGTTCTTTCTTACTAACGCCTTTCAGAACAGGCATCAGTAGGGGGCTAAAAGGTGAAGATAAGAGAATTGAATAAAGTAAGTGATTAGTTTATCTTGATATTCTTAGAAAAATATTTCAAGAACCTGGATATGCTTCTGTTAGACTCAACGAAGTTAGGAAAGAAACATTACTTTTACGTATACTTTTGTATTGATATCTCCAAAGCAGAGGTTCAAAATCTCAGCCCTAAGGGCTCCACATGTGCTTCCCAATGGTCCAGGAAAATAAAACAAATTAAAACTAAATAAAATGAAATAATTAAAAAAAAGAGAGGAATAACAACCAAAATTTGGAAATTACATTTTAAAAGCGGTAATTTGCCAAGTCTTCTCTAGCAGTCGACGCTTGACCACCCTTGGGAACTTGCATATACGAGAAGCTTCTAATTCATTATCGATCCTTCAGGAATTCTTGAAACTTGTTCAAAGCTTCTCGAAACTTAGCCTCACACAAATTACAGATGTTTAGTCGATTTAGAGTCATTTCGCAATGTTTTCAAATAACAAATAATGTGTATAGCAATAACACTATGATGTCTAGAAGAATCTTCCGCGAGTCTCCAAGGAGTTTAATTCCTTTGTGAAATTTAGTTGCGTAGCTAGTAAGCCTTTATTATTAAAGGTAATAATAAAAATAATAAACTGTTTAAAATCACAACCTCTTAAAATCAGATTTTGTACGGTAGTGTATGAAATATGTGGAAAGTCACCACGAGTCCTTTCTTTTGATCACTAAAGCTGGTAGTTGTCTTTACGAAAAGCATTGAAATATTTGCTGAAACTACATGCACAGGTAGCAGCATTTTTTAATGACCAAAAGTTGAAGCTGTACTGACAATGTTTTAAAATGAGGAAGACTGGCCGTGTAAAATGGCATATTCGCCGAAAGTTTTAGCAAAATGGATCATTGTCAGGGAAACATGCCACAGATTTTGATGAAAACGCAAAACAGACGCAAATAGACTTCTTTTAAGAGAAAGCGTGTATATTGACTGGAGTGCATGGAAAATTCAGACAACTGAGATTGCATCCTTCTTACAGAAATCTTAGGAAAATGTAACATCAAGGTACAAGACAAAAATGCAGAAAAAATGTTCAGGCGCGCGACTCGAAGCTTTGTAAGATTCATTTGAACTTTATTTTCCCACAGAACAAGAGAAGGTTCTTGAATTATTTTGAACGGGTACTGAATGTGTTCCGCCTGAACAAAAACGTATCCAGAATAAGAATATGTCCTCATACATTTGGCATCTCTCAGGCTCTAAAAATACCTTTTTCAAAACTAAAGTCTACTGAAGTTTGGGCTACAAACAAAATAAATCAAAATCTTGGGCTCTAGTGTAGAACTGGGTCAAAGAACCTCTATGTAAAGAAGGAAAGGCTCCATAGACGTAATGTAAACCACTTTGTCTGCAACGCCGCTACAAAGAAAAGGGAACATTCGCCAAGGGATTTGGCGACGGAATCTGTTGGCGAGAATTTCTCCTCTTTGGTACCTAGCCGACATTTTCCGCCTCCGCGACGTGTATAGGAAATTGAGGAACACGGGTTAAGATGAATCGTTCTTTGACTTATCCCGATAATTTAAACGCGGAAATGATGAAATATTAGGTGAAGTTTCACTTTCACTGGCTGTTGAACTTCCATTGTCCATATCGCTACTTGAAACCGAAGAACCTATTCTTTGTTTAAACTCTTGCTAAACGTCACGGTCGAACCTGTCCAAACCAACTTCGACATTCAGCTTCGAGCTTTGGCGCCTTTTGGCGACAGATATTTCACGCATGCGCAGTTGTTTCTCTTTTCGTTGGAAGGGAGCCACTTCTGCTTCTGCGAAGTTTTCCTTCTTAACAGTACATATTCTTTGATTGGGTGCCCTTTCGATTGGCGAAAAATTTTGTTCACTTTTGGCGATGAAACCCCATTTCTGGTTACCATGAGAATTTTAACATGGTTTTAGCTTCTTGACTTATTTAACTGAAAATAAATCGATGTGCACATGGACAAAGGCAAGGCAATGTGCAATGACTAGTTTGTGCAATTCTCTGATGTTAAGTGAAAATAGGTCGATGTGTACATGGACACGGAGTTTGTGAAATTCTTTGACTTCTTGTTTTGATTTTGTGTAGAAATTGTATCTTATCGATGCCGATCTTGGCGTCAAAACAGTATTTCCAAAAAACAAGGGGCACCCAATTGTAAACTTTTACCAAATCTTGTCTAAGAAAAGCAAACGTAGTGGTGTCCTCTTTCTCATCTGTAGTCCATGTCAAATAGTATTTTCCGCCTATGATATCAAACATATGATATATAAACAATACACAGATGATACCACACCAATACACAGAATCCGTGTCATAAAAATTTCATATGACAAATAAGGAACGAATACGAATTTAAACTGAGTTTCATATAATGATTAACTTGCAGGAACCGAATCTAAGCAGTACTGTAAATATCTGTTGTAATACAAACTGGTTCGATTTATTGAGAGAACCTTCATGCTGAGGTATGTATGGTTAATTTTTGACGACATGAAAGTTGATAAATTGAGATATTGTAGTACGCTTAAAAGGTTTAAATATAATATCATTTCATATTTTACTGTTCAGATGGTACTATGAACTTAAGGAAACTACAAAGCGTCGTTCCTGCTGGTATCGTTACATCGTCTAGAAATGTCTTCTCATAGGAATTTTAGGATCTTTGTATTCGAACAAAAACAATGTAGTATTCATTAATGTGGAGTGAAGTATCCAAATAATGCTAGTGCTGCACGTTTGGCATTAAAATCTAACTATAATACTTATCATACAGACATAAAACTTTTCTAAAGTTTAGGATTTAAGTATGTCTAAACCTTACGACTTTTATGCTTGAAGTAAACAACGATTCTTAAATCCATACGTTACACAGCTCTATTCGGAGAACATCATTGCAGCATTAGTCCAACAGATTCTATACACAAAATCTAATGCAAACATTCTATTTTAAACACTGATACACGCTTTACGAACTAAGAATTTTTTCAGAAGTGAAATAATTTTGATGGAAAGTGCGTTGCAGCTGAAGTTTGTAAGGTTTTAGTTAAAACTAACAAAGTTTTGTGTTAATTTCTCTTTCCTGTGAACTCTTATTTCAACTTCCCGTTAGAATGAGCGCGCGATTCAGCTTTATGCTAATTTGAAGTGGAGCCAAGTTTCGTATTTAAAGGTTAGCGAGGAACTTCTCGGTGTGAGAGAGAGTTTTAGTCTCAGATCACTGCGGATCTGTTCGACGTCCACCTGACTAGCTAGAATTTAAGTTCTAAGCCTTAGCGCTGTTACTCTAATACTTATTGAACTAATCTAAGTGCGTTAGTATTAGCCAAATCTTGCAACGCACCATTGATAGTTTAGAACAGAGGCCAACCTCGCGTGTAAAGCTCTGAGAGCAACGACTACTTAATTTTCTACTCAACTTTATTTTTTTTAATTATTTGATTGTTCAGTTTAGACCCAAGCGCGGTCATTATTTTCTGTTATCCCTTCCGAGTTGGGAAGTGGCTGTAAATAGTGGTTTAATAAAAGAGGATTTTTTAAACCCGTCTTACGTGCAGTTATTCTACCACGTACACCGAACATAGCTGCATTCAGCTCCCTGTTCGAGATCAGGACTTTGACAATATTACGACAATGTTCGCCAAAATTATGTACAGAACACTCAGTCCTGATACGTTAACTAGAAAAAACATTTGATTCGAAATCATACATCATTTCCTTTGAGAATTCTTTTTCTTAAAATTCTTAGTGCCTTATTTTCATTACGTTATTCTTGAGTACATATTGCTCAAAACCGAAGCGCCTTCAGAACAGGGTTTGGTTTGGCTTGGTTTATTTGATTGTAGCAAAGCACTCAACAGCGATCTGTCTTTCAAAGAAAAGGGTACACGATGTATATAACTTTAACCATGTATTAAATTCTTCTTTTTTTCATGAAATTTAAAGAAATTTTCTTGCGAAAAGTTATTAATAGTCTGGCTGATTTAGCTTTTATTCAACTTGTATTTTTATGTGCCACTTTGTACTTCGTACCTTTACAAAAGAATTCTAAATATTTTCTTTTATTGCACACGAAAGGTCAGAAAAGGGAGAAAATGTTAAAAATGAATAGGCCACCATTCAATTAAATGTTGTATTCTGTTAAATGCAACCGTTTGAAAAAAATGTTCAATTCTCTACTTCAAGATCTCATGGAGTAAGTATTCCTTCGAAAGGAAAGGATTACAAGAAAACTCAGTTTTGGTTTATTGAATTACAAGAATAATTTTTAATGAATAAAAAATTAAATCAGCTGTAAAATAAAAATAAAAGCTTCCAGTTTTTATATATTATAGTGTTATCAGAAATATTATGCCCCCAATTATTCATTATTTTAAAACTGGAACACGCTGGAAGTCAAAGTTTAAAGGGCAAATTAAAGACGCAATTTTCCCCTTTTTTTAACTAAATAATTTTAAGCATTTCACTATGTCTGGAGAATCTGGTAAAGCATTTTTATTATGTATTTTCTCATTTTCGTTTGGCAACATGAATAGTTGTGTATATATCCTGTAACGTTAATCTGAAAACTTAAAATGCGAATTTTGATTAATTTTTTTATAATATATGTTCGCAGAAACCATTATAACTTCAAAAGTTTCTTATAGAATCACTTGAAATTTCGCACACAGCGTTTGTACATTATGACGTAGAGGAGGTGTTAAAAAAATAACTTTAGAGAATTTAAATTATATCATTTTTCCTTCAGCAATAGTGTATGTATTTAAGAAATACATACACAATAATACACACATATTGTGTATGTATTTTTTAAATTGCTGCTTATTTTATAAATTTAATTATTGCTGAAGCATTGTTTATGTATTTTTTAAATATATACACTATTGTTAAAAAAATAACTGTAGAGAATTTAAATTACATCATTTTTTCTACAACAATAGTGTATGTATTTTTTTTTTAATTTTTGAGTGTTGAGTAACGTATTTGGCCATGTATTACTAGTGGATCCATATTTTCCAATTATTTTACATCACTGGATGCTTATTATTAGTATATGTAATATAAAGTTAAAAATTATGTTTTCTTCATTCTTATTTTCTTGTCAGTGATGGTTGATGTTTTCATTAATTTCGTTATAAAATTTCAATTGTGAAATTTCACAAAAAAAGAAGTTATTTTTTATACTTTTGAAGTAATTATATTTAAGCAAGAGTGCAATCCAATTAAAAATCTCATAAATTAAGAAATATAACAATCATTTTGAAAAAAAGCCCGTCGAATGTGCTGGGTTACATTAAGGTATAACAGTTTTATTCAATGATTAATTCTCTTATAAAAATTCTTATGATTTTAAAAGTGAAATACTGTTTCTCCTTTCTATATTATCCTTTCCAAATTCAGTTGATGTAAGAACAATAAAAATAATAACTTTCCATCAAAACACTGCATAAGCAGAGAAACCTCTGTCCGAATCTCTCACACACACTTTTATCGATGGTTTGAAATTCAACGGAAAACAACACAGGACTCATATCCAAGGATCCGAGGATTAATTATTACGGAGTGCCTAGGGTAAAGAACCCTCTACCTTCACATCATAGTTAATAAAAGGGAGCAGAAATAGGAAAAAATACATGAAAGACGTTAAGGAAAAATAAAAAGGAAGTCAACATGACTTGAGAAACATGAGAAAGACAAAAAGAACAACTTATAAAAATATTATAAGTTCGGAAAAATTAAGCAGCGATTAGTGAGATTCGATCTCCGGACCTTTCTGTCTCGAGTCTAACGCGCTAACCACTGAGCTAGGGAAAATACAGAACTTTTTTTGGTATTTTAAGATTTTTAATAATTTTTTGGGGGGGGTATTTTATAATTTTTTAACATGAATACAACACCAAAGATAAAGCAGATAGGAAAGATTTTACGATTAATAGGCTCCTTGGTCCCATGGATTATAACACAGGACTCATATTTTACCATGACAAATTCGTGTGTGTTTAGTAATTTAGAAACTGTTTATTCCTTATATTTAAAAACTTTTTTGATGAGGGCAAGCTGCAGATAACTGACACTGTGTTGGTTAACCAGCGGATAGAACGCTCCATTTATAATGTAACTTTATTAAACTTTTTTTACAAGTTCTTTGGATACTTATTTGTTAACGCAACCATTTTGGCGAACAGAGTGACGAACCAGTGAACGAATTTTAAGGAAGGAAGAGAACAATTACTTTTATTAATAAAAATTATGTATTACATTCATACATACATATTGTTATATACATATTCTACGTTTCAATTATTTGTTTATTCTAAAAGACAATGAGTAAATTTGTTACAAACGGGTGATTGTTTCTGTTGTGGTGGAAATTTCGTACGATAGCTTTAAGAAAATGTTCAAAGCATTGTTCTTTTAGCGAATTTGCGACAAAATAATGCATTTCTGCAAACATTTCATGCTTTTTTTTTTCCTATTATAAGAAAATCCTGCAAGCAAAAATTTTTAAATCGAGTTTAAGACAAAAAATAATCACATTTTTTCTTCAAAAACCGTTGGAACTTGGAATGCAACAAAAAGAACGAATAAGAAAATGGCGGCGTTGGGAACTGAATATTTGTTATGAATATGGTTGCCTTGTGGAGAAATTAGGGTTTTTTTTTAAATGCGGGAGACATGAAAAATGAGCAATGCCCTCGCTGGGACTCGAACCTCGATCTCTCGAATACGCGCCGAGTGTGCTGACCTTTACACCACAAAGGCATGCTAAGAAGGCGGGAGAAATACCTTATATACTCCCTCTTTTAAAGGGCGACTCTGGATTAGGGGATCCAGTCGCCAAATCCTGGTGGTGAAGAATCAACATCCAGGACCTTTTCTAGTTCGGGCGCCATTGTAGAGACATTAGGTTATTTCGAAGCAGGAGTCGTAAAAAATGAGCAACATCCTAGCCAGGACTCGAACTTGGACCTCTCGAATATGCGTCGAGCGTGCTGACAACTACACCACGAAGGCATGCGAAGAAGGCGGGAGAAATACCTTATACAGTATCAGATGACACTTATAGTTTCTGTGAAAAGTAGAGTCCATGCTTTGTTTTTCTCATCACTAGTCAGAATTCATCGAAGAATTTCTTTCTTTTTATTGGGAAGTCGTTACTCGATGAACTACACACATGAGAATGAACAGATTTTAATTTATCCTAGTTGCACAGACTGTAACATAAAAATACAAACATCATGTGAAATCAGACATGATTCATTGAGAATTGATTAAAAAAATCTGATGTGTACACCACATGACTTCCTTCTACGGAATATGAAAGTATACGCATTTTTTCTTGATATTTTGGGCTAGGTTTACTTAACATCTCATTCATTTTATAACTCAGAATGCCCAAAAATTATGTATCACGTGCTGAGTGAGCTAACCATTACGCCACGAAAGCATGCAGAAAAGGCAGGAGGAAATGGTACACAGTTCCTCCGGAGCTATGCAGAACCTCCTAGCCTGAATAATTGTTATACGTATGGTTACCAGAGTTTTGTGTAATCTTATGCTTTGGCAGTTTCTACTAAGGTGGTTTTGATAATACGTAAGTACCGTTCTTTGCTTTGTGACAATTCGCGCAACATGGCATTTTTAGGTATCTATGAAGTTATTCCTATTCAGTATTTGTATGAAATAAGTAAACAGTTAAAATAAAAGCGATTCACCGTTACTTTCTGAATAAAGATGTTTTCTCACCTTATGATTGCCGACTCTAATTGTGCGGAACTTTCCCAAGATTCCCTTCTTCTTGTCGCTAAAAGCGACGCTGTCGAAATGCTCCTCCTCGTCGTCGTCGATGGCACAGCTCTCGGCAGCCGGTAATTCACAGTCCTTCGAGGAACTCGACTGCACCAGCTTCATATACTTGAACTCCAATCTTTATGAAAAACACACGCAGTTAAAAATGAGATTAAATAATATAAAACCTTAAAAGGCCAGGGGGGCCTTGGCTGGTAATTGTAAACTTTCTTACCTAACATACCTTGTACGAATACCAAGTGCCGAATCATCCCTGATATTAACTAACAGATAATTTTGATCACTCATTTCCTTCTGTGGCTGCTTATAAGGTTGATCTTTAAAGGATTTACTGGCTTGAACTTTTTTTTGTGCTATTGAATTAAATGCATGCAATATATGCATGTAAAGGTGATGGATTGATCGATATTCAAAACAGTAAATAAAATAACGAAGCTGATGCAATAATCACAGGTCTTAAAACATCTGTAATAATTTTACAGTTATCAATACATTAAACATTTATACAGTCGAAGTCCAGAAATCCGCAATGCTTGGGACCAGAGGTTGTATGGATTTTAGGATTTTGCGGATTTCGGGACAGAAAAGCCAAATCATATTATTAGACTAAAAGTGCAAAATAAATAATGCATATTAGGTACATTTACTTAAATTATTATGTACAATAATACACATTATTTTATTATATGCTTTAAATTATTGCATATATATATTTATTATATTGTTGCGAAAAATTCGGCGGTTGCGCCTGTAAAGGGCGAAGTCCTCAGCCCCCCTAGCCGAATAAACGGCCTTATGGCTAGCGGTTGCGCCTGTATGTAAGCTTTCCGGCATAGCACTAGGGTTGCCATAAAATAGTGTATGGTAGGGTTGCCAGATTGGCGACTTTATCACCCATTTGGCGACATCCCATGGTCCAATCAGGAAGCTTCTAGAATAACTTCCTGTCGAGATATTTCTCGAAACCTGTGGAACCTAAGGAAAAACTATAAACCCT
>KK120998.1:0-32338 GCA_000611955.2 Stegodyphus mimosarum | reverse complement strand
AACATGAAAAAAAAAAAAAACAACAGAAAACAAAAAATTTCGCGCAGAATTTCACTCTGCAGAACAAGTTTATCAAAAAAGAAAACAATAAAAATGTATTATATATATAAATTATTATATGTTATATTGTTTCATTATATGTATATTATATTGTTTTATTATATGTAGAGATAAATGTCATACTTCACTGGTTTCTGAATAAATTTTGCAAATGAAATGTGCGAATTATGCAAACTTTAGTTTTTATTTAGCGTATATATGGATATCCCGGGTAACCTTTTGGTACGTATCAGTATGGGCACAAAATCAAATTAAATGCATCTCTAGGAAATCGACTCACGAACGCATTAAAAAATAAAATGGTTTAAACTACGATCACGACACCTTAAAAATAATCCTGAAATTTATCTTTCTAGTAGTGATAATAGCCAGAGACTTAGCACATTAAGTAAACTTTCTGATTTATGCAAAGTGATAAACGATCAAATTTAACTGATATATTTTTTGTTGAGGTATACAAGCATAAATTATTACTATAAATATTTCATAGTGTTCTTATTTTGCTCTTTTGATCAAAAGATGGAATATCCATTTTTGTAGGATACACCCACTTTTAATAAAAAAAAATAATGTGCTGTGCTTTTTCTGAAGATTTATACATAACAATGATTAACGCAGAGCGTCCTGAATGATAAAGCTATATAAGACTTATTACCTTGACATATCTATTAATCTTCTGAATCTAATAAAGATCCGTTTATTCTTCAGAGTTAAAACTCTAAAACATTTTCCCATAGTTTCAAATAACTAAAATAATCAATAAGTGTTAAGCGAAAACCTTAATAGCTACGAGCTATATGAATTAATATAAACTTTATAACTTTTAACCTCCAATCTTAACGTGTAATTTACTACTGTTTTAAAACTTTTAGTGTGTTTTAATATATTTCAAGACAAGTTCATGTTTACGAGAAATAAAAATTTGACTCTTGAAGATGGTAGGAGTTGCTGCCGCCTAAATATATTCATTCTTTTGTACTGACTATGAAATCTAATTAAAGGTTAATTTCTCTCATTATTTACATATTTATCTTCAATTATTCACTATTAATTTATACGATTATTATTACTTTAATTAACCAGTTAGTACGATTTAGAACTTCTCCTTTTCCGTTTCCTCACTAGAAATGTAAATCAGTTACAGAGTATTAAAGTCGAGGGTTTTGGATTCTAAGACAGAACGTGTTTCTGCCTCTCGAAGCCACGTTGTTAGGTTTCACCACCTCTGATAAGATAGTAATTCTTCGGCTTCGCATTATTGCTGCCGACATTTAATTGTTACACCAGTGAAAATATCTGAGCGAACTTATAGTTTAAAAATCAATTGTGTAGTCTTTGGTTACCAGGCTTAGTTTTAAATTTGAATTTACCGTTACTTTAAGTTTCATCGCCACGTGCGATGGTGTTTTTGTTAAGCACAAGAAGTACTTTTATGTTAAAGTTCTGATTTAATAAAAAGATTATTTTAATCTTTTCAAATCTCTGGTATTAATTTCAGACATAACAATAATTCGCTCCAAGTCTGTTAGGAGTTTGATGCTGGGTTATGCTCAAGTTTAGGCCAAAGCAAGTCAAACACTGTAAATTAAAAACAAATTCCAAATCGCATACTCTTACAATGCCATTATTTATAAACATTAAGCAGAATTATGCCATTATTTATAAATATTAAGCAGAATTATGCCATTATTTATAAATATTAAGCAGAATTATGCCATTATTTATATTTATTTAGCAGAATTGCTTTTAAGTTATATAGCTTTTTGGGAGGAGAATCGAAGTAGGAGACAGAATTTCAAGAGATGTTAAAAGAAATGTTTTTTTTACTGAGTGAGGGAGCAGAAGGTAATTCAAAGTATGTGCAAACATTCATCAAAAATCCTTAAGCTCGGAAACATTGCAATAAATTGGGAACCAACGTATTAGCGCACAAGAAGGAATACTACACTGACTACCAATAAGTATTTGGACACCTATGCAAATGACGATATCTGCGGTCCTAAGGTACGTCACGGACTCCGCCGGTATATATCGTGTAGGAAACAGCATCGGCTTTAGTCGCATGCAAGATGCCTCGTTCGTAAAGGTATAATTATCGGGTATCATAAATGTGGCCGATCCTTAAGGGACATATCTAGCGATCTGAAGTACCCAAAATCGACAGTGGCCTATGCGATTAAAAGAAGTGGAAGGTGAGCGGTGATTGTCGGAATGTGCCCCGAGTCGGCAGACCAACGAAACTGGGAGATAGAGACCGACGAGTGCTGTCCAGAGAAATTCGGAAGAACCGCACCCAACCGATGGCCCTCATCTGCGAGGAGTTTCAGGCATCCGGGACTATTGCTTCAATGAATACCATCCGTAAGGAAGCACATCTGCTTGGTTTTCATGGTCGTGTTGCCGCCCATAAGCCTTTGATCACAAAGTCCAACCGCGCTGCTCGGTTAATGTGGTGCAAAGCACATTTTCCCGTGCAAAGCACGCAGACGATTTTTAAAGAGAAAGCTACGTCAAAAATAAATAAATAAATAAATAAAATAAGCAGTAAATTGAAAAGTGAAATGACGCAGAATGCCAAAACGAAAGTAATAGTCCTTCGGGATTCAAATCCCTTTGGACTAATAATGATTGAACAAACTGGTTGCATGGGATTTTCGTGGTTTCCTTAATGTGTCACATGAATACGGTCCCGTTTTTTCAAGTCATTTTTGTATTTTATATTAGTAGGCCTTCACGAAGGCATATAATAAATTTAAAAATAAAGGAACATAAATAAACTAGAAGTATAGATGCAGAACATGTTACAGGGAGGGAGACACATACATATGTTACACATAAGGCTACTTTCACAGGGGATTCTCGGGATTTCACAAATGCACTAATTAAATAAATATTTAAATAGCAATTTAATTTAACACACACACATCTATATAAATAAATACATACATAAATTTGAAATTAAAGGAATATAAAAACGTAAACAAGAAATATACATACAGAACATGTTACAGGAAGGGAAACATACATGTTAAGTGTAAGGGAAAGTTATAAGTTATCAAAGAAGCAGAGAAATGGTACTTGATTTGATCAATCTCAGCCCTTCCTGAGAAGTTTTACACCGAAAATAAAAACTGTGTCGTATTAAATGACGGCATTTGGGAGTGAATACACTTCTTCTGGCTACATTTTTAAGGTAATGATGAGTTTTAGCACCATTTATTCCTGCTCATAATACTCATGACTGAAAATACGTTTTTAGTTAAAAGAAACAGAAGATCAAGATAAACATCGGAGTGTCTTACTTCCTGTTTTTCTTCCAGAAATAGAAAACTAAGACAAGGAGAAGGATACCAAATCCCACTCCTGCTCCGATTAGAAGCTGCAACTCTTTCGGTATTACTGTGCAAGGTATGGTGCGCCGGAACGCCCCCTCAGCGGATCCATCAGGCAGGATACAGCCCTGAGGCGAGATGTAATGGACAGTCTGTTGGCCATGAATGCATTCGCCGCGTACAATCTAAAAGAAACAAAGAGTAACTGGTTAAAGCGAAGGATCTATAGATTTAGAAGCACTTGACAGTTGACAAAGAACTTCTCTTAGCTCTCGAGACGGACTATTCGTGCGATTATAATGATATGGTGGCGGCGTCATTCTATTGGTAAATGAGCTACCGAGTCAGGGTTGAGGTTTCACTAAAATGGCGCCACCTACTGCTCACCACAAGAGGTATCATGCTAAGCCGAATGAAGTCTAAACTTTTGATCTTTGGATTCACAGTATGCATGCTATGCGCTGATTGAAAAAAAAAGCGCTGGGAAAAGGTACAAGTTTGTCCTTTGGGCACTTTTGCTAGAGTAACAAGCTTACTTTCTGCTGCTCGTTTAGGCAGCAAAAAGGATGCATCGAGTTCTGTGGCTACTTTTTTAAGTATCCAAAAACGCAGAAACGCAGGGGTGTAGCTAGAGGGCAGCAAGGGAGAACATCTTTCCCCGGGCACAGCATCCAAGGGGCGCCAAAGTGATGTTACGAAATTTTAGAATTATATAGTTTCCATTCTTAGCAAGCAAGGGCGCTCGAAAATCTTTAATTGTCCCGGGCGCTCGAAAATTTTTATTTGTCCCCGGGCGCTGAAAATTCCAGCTACGACTCTGCAAAAACTTGTTTTGAGTTAACTAGACAAAGCTACACTACGTTATATTAAAAAAAAATTTAATTTTAACATTCTTAAAACACACACACACACAAATAAAGAAAAACACTTTCATTCAAAAGGTTACTTGAGCTGCCTTGAACATTCTCTGATGTGAATGAACTATGCATCCGAACGATAATACATTTTTTTTACTAACTGTACCACATTTTAGCATAATCTGGAAAAATACTAAATCTAAACTAGATACTAATGATTATTTATTTAATACCATCCAATTTTAGGTAACACTTAAGTGTCATTCTTACCTTTGCCGATACTAAAAACACCCCTAGGAAGAAGCTTCTAATTTTGCTAGCCTTTTAAAAATTTAGTTTTGAAACTCCTGAATTCTTTAACGATGGGAAGTTACTGCAATGGCTCAGATGCAGTTCGGCAAAACTGGTTAAATTATCGAGGTTTTCAACTTGCCTTTCGGTTGTGGACCAAGTCCGATAATTAGTAATATATACTTAAATAAGTTGGATTAACAGCGATAAAAATAAGTTGTTCTAAGAATTCAAGTCCTTCTACACCGGTTATCATAAATTAAGGAAAAATCACAAAAATAGCGACTCCTTTAAAAATAAGCTAAACCGTGTAAAATTTGAATATGTTGCCAAGTAAGCAATGTTGAATGCCAAGTAAGCAATGTGAATATGTTGCCAAACTGCAATATACAAATTAGTGGCGCTGCACTCGGAATGTGTCATCTGCGAGGAGCATAAAAGTCCATGTTTGAGAGCAAGCCCACATATTTCACTGTGACAGTGACATCAGAAAGAGCAATGGCTCTCGCTTGCTATGGAACTGATAGACCGCATAATTGTCATGTAGACAGAGCGCTGTATATGCTGTATTGCTTCTAGAGGCAATCCTATTCCATATTGAAGGTACTTTTCCTATAGCAAACTGACACCTTCGATTCGTTCATTTTATACATGTGCTAATTCCTGTACTACCATAATTGTCTGGTAATTTCTTTTTATCTTATTTGATCCCTTACTATGTGTTTATATTCTGAGTAAGTTTCATAAAATTGTACATGCAACGTTTTCCGCAATCGTGATTTTTCCTTAATCTATGATAACCAGTGTCGTCGCCTCAACGTAGCGAGGGGTTGACAATGGGCGGAATGGGTGAAGTACGTCGGGAGTTTCTTCTGGTAGGGCCATCGTAGTCGTGAAAGTCGGAGCAAAGTCAGCCTTCTCTCTTTTAGCGCCCACAATCTCTTGACGAACAGAAGCTGTACCACTCTCCTTTTTTCATGAACCTGGCTCGTGGACTCACGAATATGGTCTTACCTAATGGCTAACCAGTTAGGATTAACACCAATAAGAATTAAATGATACGAGATGTCTCCAGAGTTAAAGATAGAACTTAGCATGCTAAATACACGCACAAATAAATGAATAACATTTAAAAAGAAACTAATATGCATAAAGCTATTACTAGTGCGAAACTTAAAAGGATTGCAATTTTAACTTCCGCGATTTGTAGGTAAAATCATTTATGCCCGAACTTGGTTACAACCATACGCATGTTTTCCAGATTCTTACTCCTGCTGGAAGACTCACATAGCAAACTATCTACTATTAAACTGCACGTAGTTAAATTAGATCTCAAAAGAATTACGGCCAGTTTTTTCCAGCAAAGAGGACAAACTAGCTATCCCCAAGCTGCATGAGGCTTCAAGGCATGAAACTTTATCTCTGAAGATCTCTTTATCTTCTTACAGAACTATCTAAGAGGAAGTAGCTCGTTTCACATTTAATTTACTAACCATTCAACATGTCCTCTTGTGAAACTATCATACGCATGCAAAACTGGGTGGGTTGGAGCACGTGTATACAGCTTCTCGTTGCTCGTACGCATATATGCGTTACTGTTGATCACTTTAGCTTTACGGAGTCTCAAGGCCCTTTTATTGCTACTCCTCTTAGTTGCATATTCAGGTGCAGAGTTGTAATACTTGCCACATTAAGCATCGCGTTGGAGACACAATTTTATAGGCTCTATTTAGCTATGCCAGTCATCTTTGAAGGCTAAGAATATTTTTAGCCTTATCCAAGATAAGAAAATAGCTTGTTCTGATGCTGCATTACAAACTATGGATGCAGTATAGTATTTGACTATATATTCAAGATAACTCATAATTCACAATATATTCATAATTCAGCTTAGGAGTAACGTAATCATTATATATCAACATCGGGTGTTTTTTCTGTCATACTCAATTACCTATTATCAAATATGTATGTTTCTTTCATACTCAATTATGCTTTTTCTGTCAGACTTCTAGGATGAGCAATATAATTCAGAGGAATAAAATTAATAGTTTAAAATGAAACAAGCAAAGCAGTTTCAAAATCAATTAGCTAGCAAATGTCAACATAAAAGCTTAAAAACTCAAGATAAAAGCTGAGGAAGCCGTTCTAACCTGGTAATCACTTTCGGTACAAACTCGACAGGCGAGTCGAGTCTTCCACAGGAAGTGGAAATTGCAGCCATCGCAAGTGCCATCGGAACATGAAGAAGGGGGAGATATGATACCATTGCCTTCTAAATTACTGTCGCATCTTAGAGTGATGGTCGTAGTGCGCCCTTCACTGCAAGCTTGGGTTTTTCTGAAAGGAAGAATAAGAAAAAAATGAATGTTTATTCGAAACCGAATTTATTCTTGATTACGTTACATCTTCGATTACGTGTCATGACATCTAGTTAGTGATATCAGAAACCTTATTGCTTTCTGATCTGTACAACGTGCATGGTACCTGTACAGTATCGCTCATGTTGTGTTTTGGAGAGAGCAAAGAACATGATACAGGGATAACATGGTACTAAATAAGATGGTGGTAATTGGTAATAAAAAGGACACAGTTCCCCCAGCCCACCTTCTCGAAACTATAAATGAGATGCCGGTATCCTAGTTTGGTCAGGAATAAGTTTAAGTGGTATCATTAACCGCCATTTGCGCATGAGAATTCGTAACAATTTAGATATATAAGGACAACATCCTTGATCCTTATGTACGATCATATGTTTTCAAAACAGAATATGCTGTTGCTTTAATGAATGACAATTTGCGCCTTCAAAGGGCAACATGCAGTCAACCAATATATTCACGAACAAGGTATTCGTCTTATGGACTGGCCAGCTTGGTTATAGATCTTAAAACCCATTAAGCATGTCTAGGATTGCATAAGATGGCAGATTTAGACTTTGTTCCTTCTACAAGGTCCTCAACGAGCTGCAGTGGGGTCTGCAGCAATATATGGTCTTATCTTCCATTTGAAATACCCGATAATTTAATCAGCAACATGACAGCAAATCCCAAGACTGCATTCTCCCCACGGATTCGTCCTTTCCATTTTTTCGGCATCCGGTTGCCTTACTTTAATTTATGTTATAAAAGTGTTGATCATTGACGCTACCTGATGAGTTTCCGATTAGCTAAACTGTCCCAAGCTTAAAACAGAAATATTCTCGGGTAAATTGTCAGTTTCGATTCATGGTGAAAATGTCGAGGTCGAAACATCCCAAGAGAAAATATTCGGAAGAAAATAAGGCCTTCTTTATCCAATAAAACATAGAGCATGTAATAACACTAAACTTCAGATTGCTAAATAGAAACAGCATTGCACGAAACATCGTGAAGAACGATTTCATATGTCAAGGTAGAAAATAAGAAGGAAACATATTAATTTCAGCAAGTCAGTTACTCAAACACGTGACTGAGCTGATAAAAGAAAAAGTTTCATTTTTGAATTTTAATCAAGGTAGATAGATGCTACTTTTTACCTTACCATTTTTGTACGCATTTACTTACAGTTATTAGCTCCAAAGGAACGTCAGTCCTGAATGGGATTATGAGTCTTGAAGAGTCGTTTTGCGTTGAAACACTTAAATGCCATGCATCACTTTTCAAATCGTTGTCACCAAATATTATCGCTTTGTACTATATTTAAGGAACCTAAACAACTGAAGAATCTGCATACACGCCAATAGGTTTCTCGCATTCTGAAAAAACAACGGTACCCAGTGCCATCAAATTTTGAATAATGTAGTTCTCCACATAAACATGGGCAACTGGAAGCCCGAATTTGTAATCTTGAATTTCTTTTATTATCTATTTCATATTTTGTAAAACTTTAATGAATTTTTGATATACAAACTCAACAATTTCCAAACGAGCAGTGGCAACTCTGTACAGAATAAAACATTTTTATCTCCAGCTCGCGAAACTGTCTATAGGAAATTCTAAAGATATGCTGTTTTTAAATATTTTGAGATATTAGTGTAGAATCGAATTTTATGCGGTGTGAGCGCCAAGAACGCGATATTTAATAAATGAAATAAACACACAAAACATTAATAATAAAAAGACAAGAAAAGTTTTGGAAAGCCACCTTAGTAAGAAAACTGGACATTGATTTGGTAAACCGAGAAAAGACCGGAAAAAGAAAAAAAAAAACTTATACCGACGCTTAATGCTGCAAAATCGAAAATTGTGAACATATACCGCTGTGCTGCTTTTAAATATTTTGTAATTTTGCTGTTGAATTGTATGTGGTGTTGAGTGTGAAGTAAATGACGCTTAATATAGAGCTAAAAAGACAGGAAAAAAAGAAAGGAAAACGTGAGACTAACAGAAAGCTGCTAGACTGATCGCTCAGTGTTAGCGTAAGAACTTTACCAAAACCTTTTGGGCGACCATTAAAATCTCAAATCTTTCGCAGTTATTTCTATTTTTTACTTTACTTTATTTATTATTTATTTTCAATAATTATACATATTTCATTCTTAAGAGTTATGATAATTTACTGCGATTTTAATTTTCCCCTTTTTTCTATAAGAAAAAATATATACACTCGTTTGCGATAAATTTTAGTTAAGTGTATGTGGTTGAAAGTATTCTTTTAACTTTCACTGTTATTCAAAAAAACAAAAGTCGCTACAAAATACTATATATTTACATAAAATCACAGACGATACAAAAAGAATTACAGTTGAAGTCACAAATACCTCTCTCTCTTTTTTTTTAACTGAAATACTGTTCCTAATGAGCAGGATTGTCTATTCTTTTCGTTTGTGCTTTTTTTTCTTTGGAGGCCACTTCCGACAAAATAAATAAATGAAAAACAATTAGTATTCTTCAATTTTAATTTTAATTTTTATCACAGATATTTTTAATAGCCTTCAAGATTTACTTGTGTATAAAAAAAAATCTGAATGCTTTCAGATTTTACTTTCGCTCAAAGGGGCGTTTTTTTAATGTTTTGTGGATTACCTTTATTTATTGAATATCATGTTCTTCGCACTTACATCATAAAATTCAGTTCAATAACAATATCGCAAAATAATTTTAAAACGAGCATATCTTTAGTATTTCCGATACACAATCTCACGCACTGGCGATGAAAATGTTTTTTTTTTGTGCTGCCATTCCTCGCTTTGAAATCGTTGAGTTTTTTAATAAAAAATTCTTTAATGTCTGACAAAATATGAAATAGATAATAAAACAAATTCCGAATTCGGGCTTCCAGATGCCCACATTCGGTGGAGGATTACGTCATTCACAACTGGATGGCTCTAGGTACCGTTGCTTTATCCCAATGCGAGAAACATACATACAATTGTGCAGAGTCTTCATTATTTAATATTTTTAAATGTAATACAAGGGCGATAATATTTGGTGGCAACAATTTGAAAAGTGAAACAACGCTTGTAGTAAATCAACGCAAAATGCCAAAACGAAATTAATAGTCCTTCTGGGCAAATTGCCCCTTTGGACTTAATTAAAAAAAAGAGAGAGAGAGAGAGAGAGAAATGGTTTGAATTTTGGAACAAAAACAAGAAACTAGCAAGTTTTTAAAGACTATTCCAAAATTTCTATTCATACTAACGGAGAATTTTTTT
Organism: Stegodyphus mimosarum; assembly: GCA_000611955.2. NCBI lineage: Eukaryota > Metazoa > Arthropoda > Arachnida > Araneae > Eresidae > Stegodyphus > Stegodyphus mimosarum. Next base: position 22,169 of record KK120998.1, on the reverse strand, counting down.
CAACCAGTGACGAGTGCGAAATTACCTTATGTGCAAAAGAAAATCATTTGCATTTACTCTTTAATTGCATAGATAACTATATAAAAAATGTTCTTATCAAAGCACACGTTAATCTCTAATTTTTGCTTTCTTACTTCTGTTACTGATATAGCATAGAAGGTTAAATTTACTGTGGAAGCCACCTGTGGAACATCGTGTATCCGTGACATCTGTCAAAACCTCATCATAAAGTTCCTAGAAAGCCTTAACATTGATTATTAATATGATATTCATAAAGAACATCTGCGAGCTAGTGAATCATGATCATTATACTTGGCATTGTTCAAGACATCGTAAGCAATATGTGAACATGTACAGGTAACCATCTCTCAGAAAGGCTTTAAATTTTTCCCTCAGATAAATAATATTTAAAACCATGACGAATAATTTTTGCTAAATCCTATGCATTGCTTAACATTTAACTTTGCTATCCCAGCTTCTGAAAATTGATATTTTAATAAGCGAAGGTGGGATTCAAATCTTTGTAAAAAAAATCTGATGTATACAGCACATGACCTTCCGTGTACGAGCGAATTTTGAATTAAATCTACTTCGTCGATAGCGCAGAAACCACAATAGAATAAATACACAGAATAAATATACTCTTTAAAGTTCACTATATTTATTTAACATAGCCACACTTCGGTGCTAGGTTCACGTAACAGCGTTACATCTCATCCATTTTATAAGTCAGAGTGGGCAGAAAATTATGGCATCTGAAGAATTACCACAAGTTCTAATCAAATGCTATAATAAATCTAAAACGATGTATAAAAGAAATTAAACAAATAAAAAAGAAACAGTTTTTAACAGACGATTCAGCTCCGCTTACCTAATGCGCATGCGCTACTAATTAATTCAGTTCTCACTTCGCGGTAAGGGAAAAATACATAAAAATTCAAAATAAACTTAAAAATTGAAAGATATAAACAAACATAAACCACCAAGTACATTTAAAACAATTTTTACAATTAAAATTATAATTTATACGCAGAAACCACTTAATAACTTAAATGACAGTTCCGGAAGTAATCGAGCATAATTTAATTCGCGATAATGAAAGAAGACGTTACTTTGTTGTTGCGAAGCTTAGTTTCTCTAGATTGGCAACAAATCCACTATTCTGCTAAGCTTCAAATGTAAACAAATATGGCCGTGATCATAACCAAAAATTAGGCCTAGCCACACTTAAAAAAACTTTTAAATTGTTGATAATTCCACAATTATTGCACGCAGGTTAACTAAGGGCATAAAAATCTTAACCGAAAGATAAGAACAGCATAATTCAATTATTTTAAAGCAAAAAAATGCACATTTTATACACTTATAAGAATAAAGAATCTGAGCTCACTGAGCGGAGTAACAGAGTGGATATACTATATATACATATATTTATATACTTTTGGTCCGGCTGATTGCAACCAAAATGCGAGGTGCACATCTACATGTTATAGCAGCCCTGTATACAAAATTTTAACTTTCTGAGACTACTCGTTTTTGAGTTACATACATATATACGTACGTACGCACAGATACCAAGGAAAAAAACTCTTCAGAATCCATTTTAAATCAGTTTTATAATTATTGGGGAAAAAGAGTCCTTTATTCTGTCTTTACGCACGAATGTCACTCAAAAACATCGTTAATTGTATTCGATAGCAGTCAAAATAGATATATTCGTTGAAATATGGTACCCGAAATTTTTCGCGATTACAATACTTCTTTTTCACTTCGTACAAGGAAGTAAAAAGGATCTTAGCAATATTCCGAGAAGTAATAATCGGACTTACTTTATACTTCTTGACGATGTGTAAGAAGCTTTCTTCTACTCAGTTAAAAGACCCCGATGAAAACGGTTCAGCCGATTAATGTTGTACATAATTTAAAAGATGCGATCAGTATAAAAGTGGCTGTGTTTGTTTCTGTACTTCATTTTTGAATATAAAAAGGTAAAGCATCAAAACATTATTGAAGAGGATATGGTGTTTGTAAAATGGCCTTTTCACTTCCTTGTACGAAGTAAAGAAAGTACTGTAATCACGAAAAATTCCGGATATCACATTTCAACGAAAATGTCCATTTTGACCAATATCGAATGCAATTTAACGATGTTTTTGAGTGACATCCGTACGTAAGGGCAGAATAAAGGACTCTTTTTTCCCAAACGAATTATAAAACTGATTTAAAATGGATTCTGAAGAGATTTTTTTCGTGGCGTTTGTACGTACATGCGAATGTGTGTATGTATCTCGCATAACTCAAAAACGAATAGCCTCTCAGAACGTTGAAATTTTGTATATAGGACTGCTATAACAACGTAGTTGTGCACCTTCCTTTTTGGTTGCAATCAGCCACACCAAAAGTATCTATATATATATACATATATAGGCTAAAAATTCGAATAAAAATTGTTTTAAACCCGTCCTGCCCCCCGTCCTTATACCCACTCTGTTACTCGACTCTGTGAGCCCAGTGTTTTCTATTCTTATATGTTGAAAAACTGCGGATTTTTTGCTTTAAAAATGGTTGAATTATGCTGTTCTTATCTTTCGGTTAAGGTTTTTATGCTTCAGCTAATCTGCATGTTATAGTTGTAGAGCTATCAACAATTTAAGAGTTGTTTAAGTGCAGCTAAGCCTAATTTTTCTTACCATACCAGCCATATTTGTTTAGATTTGAAACTTAGCAGAACAGTGAAAATCTTTCTGCACCTTCAATGTCTTTTTGCCGAGTGGAACTAAAAGGAAACTGGATTTTGTGCACAAAAAAATCTGCCTTCTCGTCTACTGACAAAATTGCTTGTTTTTGCGCAGGAACTCTAATTTTAATTGTAAAAAAAAATTTTTTTAATTGTGTTAATTGTATTTGGTCTTTTATGTTTTTCTATATCTTTAATGCAGATATTTTGAGTTTTTATGTATTTTTACCTTGTCACGAATTGAGAACTAAATCGATTGAATGAGAAATATGTCTCTCATGAAATTCAAGGATTAAGTACTTTGTATTAGCAGCAAATATTGTCGCCAGTCTGTCTCCGACAGAGGAGGATTTTTACGAGTATCGCATGCGCATTAAGTGAGCGGCGCTGAATCGCTGTAAAAACTCTTTCTTTTTTTATTTGTTTAATTTCTTTTATGCATCGTTTTAGATTTAATATAGTATTTGAACAGAACATGTGGAAACGATTACATAATTCTTCAGATGATATACTTTGTAGAGACATTGGGTTGTTTAGTAGCAGGAGACATGAAAAATATGCAATCCCTTCCCCGGGAATCGAACCACGGACCTCTGAAATACCGGCTCAGTGTGCTGACCATTACACCACGAAGGCACGCTAAGAATGTGGGAGATATACCTTATAAATTTTTGTGCATTCTGAGTTATAAAATGTATGATATGTAACGCTGTTATGTTAACCTAGCGCCAGAATACGGCTATGATAAAGAAATATAGTGAATTTTAAAGAGTGCATTTATTCTAATCCGGTTTATGCGCTATTGACAAAGTAGAATTAATTCAATTCAATAAGCTTAAATGAAATGTAGAAATAAATGTGTATAATTAATTCAAAGGGATGTAGTCCCGAAGGACTATTACTTTCGTTTGGGCGTTTTGCGTCGTTTCACAAAAATGTCCGATTCACTTTTCAATTTAGTGCTTATGTTTCTTCGTTGGTAATTGAAGTTGCATTGGGTTGGCTATTAGAATTTTTGGAATTGTACTGTGTTGGTTCTTGGGTCTGTACTGGATGGATTAATGGAATTGTATTGGGTTGACTATTGGAATTATATTGGGTTGGTTTTTGTGTTCGTTTAACGTTTTTTTTTTGTGTTAGTTTAATGTTTGTTTCGTTCGGCAAGTTATTATATTATTAAGCAAGATCCCTTTGGACGTAATCTAAAATCTGAATCCTTTCAGATTTTTTATTGATTATTTAATATTCCGTACAAGGAAGTCATGTGGTCTATACATCAGATTTTTTTAGATTAATGAACAAAATACCAGCAGAAATGGAAATTAAAATGTTCATTATATGCCAAATAAACTGACAGGAAGTTTATTTTTCGTATCGGATCTGATGTAAATCTGAAGGGATCCCAGCGAGATGAAAACAATATCCTTAGAATTTCTCTTGGTATTTTGGTAAATTTTTTACACTTCGTGTAATTTTATAGGATTATTACTATAAATTTTCACTAACCAGTTAATTTATATTTTGGATCTTAGCTGTAATTTTCACGTTTCCATTTTCCTTCCAGAATGCAAATGAGGCAGAAAGAGCTAATATTTAAAGGAAGGTTTCTGGAGTTTAATTCAAAGCGTTTTCTGCCTCTTGAGGCCACCTGAGTAAGTTATCTATCTCAAATTATATTGTACTATTCGGTTTTGCATTATAGGTACCGATATTTAAATTGTTACTCTGGTGAGGTGTTTTGAGCCAGCTTCGCGTTAAATCTTTTGTGTAATAGACTTAGATTTAAATTTGGAATGAATTTACTATTTCTTTAAGTTACATCGACACACAAGTGGTTGGCTGATTTGCAAGCAGTAGTCTTGGCATATATGTTCAAACCCCTGATTTAACGAAAAGGTTTGTTTAAACATTCTCAAGTCTCTGTCGTTAACTTCAGATAATTCGCGATAATTAGATAATTGTCCTAATTCGCTAATCCTTTAGATAATTACGACAATTCGCTCCAAGTCTGTTAGGAGTACTTAGTCTACGTTGCCAAAGGAAGTCAAGCTGTAAGGTTTTAGTTAAACTAACAAAATTTTATTTTAATTTGACTCTTTCTATCTGTTCTCATTTCAACTTCCCTTTAGAATAAGCGCGCGTTTCAGCTTTTTGCTAATTTGAAGTGGAGCCAAGTAGTATTTAAACGAAAGGTAGAAACCTTTCAGTGTGAGAGAGCTTTTAGTCTCAGACCACTGTTACTCTATTCGACGTTCGCCTGACTAGCTAGTATTTAAATTATAAGCCGTAGCGCTGTTACGCTATTGCTCATTGAAGTAATTCTAAGTGCGTCAGTATTAGTTCAATCTTGCTACGCACCATTTAGTTTAGAGGCCAACCTCGCGTTATAGCTCTGTGAGCAACGACTACTTAATTTCTATTTACTTTAGTTTAAATTAATTTGATTGTTCAGTTTAGACCCAAGTGGCGGTCGTTATTTTCTGTATCCCTCCCGAGTTGGGAAGTGGCTGCAAATAATTGTGGTTTAATAAAAGAGGATTTTAAATCCCATTAAAGTGCAGTTCTTCTACCATTTAATCACAATATTCTACCACAGAACATAGCTGCATTCAGCTGCCTGTTCCAGATCAGGATTTAAGGAGTTCACGAAGATGTTTTCCAAGAATATGCACCGAACACTCACTCCTGACAAAGCCTTATAATATTACCAAGCCCTATTTGTTAGGCTATATGCCTGTTGCTTCTTTTACTGCTTAGCATCTAATTAAAGTTTAATACAGTTTATAGGTAGCCTACAAAATTTTTATTACCATAGCTTGTGAAAATAACCTTAACAAATTTTACATCAATTTCAATTCAACCGAAAGTTTTTAGAAAACATCCTGATTACTGTATTAAATATTCGTAATTGAATTAAATCAAGTTGCAATGAGCTTAATTTGCACCCGCTTTAAACTATTCTATAGTGGAATATAACATACAAAGTTAAAAAAATATGTAATTTGTAAGGTTTATCCTAAGTTTATTAACAGTTATTTTAAGTTTTGTATCTTTCCTATCTTATTCTAATTTCAGCTTACCATTTCCTGCCAGAATGTAAATTCAGAAACACAGTTAATGCAAACGAGAAAGAGTACTATTTAAGTCGATGCTTCGCCAACTTAGAGAGAAAGAGAGAGAGTCTTGATTCCCTGACTAGCGCGTGTTTGCCTCTTGGCTACGTCTCTCTTAGCTATTGCTACGCTCGGCCATACCTTAGGCCCTTGCTTGGCTTCGCAGATTTAAAATATACTTAGGGGCCAACTAGTTAGATCTCTCATAGCTTCGGCTATACCTTTTAAATAGCTTAGTTAAGCTAGTTTTAGTTTAAATTATTATTATTTTAAGTGCAAGCCCGAGTGGCGGCTTTGTATAAAGTTTCAAGTCGGAACTGACTGTAAATACTATACTGAAAAATAAACGATTGTAAACCCTCCTTAAGTTTTACGTGTTCTGTTCACACACTTAAGCGATTATTCGCTTGTTAGTGTTCGTGGGGATCTAAGTTAGAACTTGAGGATTAAATAGTAAAACCCCACAAATTTATTAAATGAAGGTTTCTCTCAAACTAAATCTGCCAAAGATTGTCGAAAACTGGAAAAAATAACTGATACATTTTAGTTCAGTTGCTAAAGAGGTGCAAGCTAAATCAGATACTCATCGATTAGTTAACATTCCCTATTTATATATATTCTTAATTCTTCGCATTTATTTATATTTTTATTTAATTTTATGTATTTCAATTTATATTTTCATATTTTTTTAATTAATTGTAATTTATATTTTCATACGGAATGAGCTATTGTACATATAATGTCAGAAAAGGTAAAGTAAAAAATTTAAAATAGGCTATTATATAAACCTATAATAAACATTGAAACCTTGAATCATTTTTAGGCCTAAACGTTTGTGACATTTCTTTGCCTTTTGCTCAATATATTTACATTAATTGTAGAAGTTAACGGTGGCCGGCTATTAGATGCTGTCATGCTAAAATGATCACAGCTTTTGGCCTTAATAACGGCCAAAGTCTAAAATGGCTAGTGCTGGTCCCCCCCCCAAAAAAAAGAATATCATAATCTCTGAAATAGGCCTTAAATTGCTCCATCTTGCCGAATTTCTACCACAGTAAGACCTACTGAGTGTATACACATTTGTGATTAGGTTTGGTTTAATTAGTTTGATTATAGTCAAGCATGTGAGGTTAGGTTATTCAGTTATGGCAAAGCACACGAGTGCTATCTGCCTAAAGGGAGGGATGCCTTCGTGGAGGACTTTCTAAGGGAAACTGGCTCGTATGCACGTTACACATGGGGAAAACCACGAAAACGCCCATGCAGCCAGCCCGTTCGCGGGATTCGAACCTCGGATCGAACTACCAGCGTTCAGCGTCTTTACAGCTCGGCCGCTGGTGGGCCAAGCATGTGAGGACTATCTCCTAATGTAAGAGATGCCTTTCTGGAGGACTTTTTAAGGTAATCTGGCTCGTATCCATCTTATATGCGAGGAAAACCACGAAAACGTCTATGCGGCCATGCCGCTTACTGGGATTCGAAACCGGGCAAAACTATCAGTCGAGCTTTACCTCTCGGCCGCTGGTGAACTAGACTTGTAGTTAAATTACCAGTAAACAACTGACTAAAGTTTCTTGAACTGCACGTCAAATCACTTCCATTCATAAATTTTTAACTTGACACAAAAGACAGAAGAAAAGTGCCAATTTCTGTATTCTTGAGAAATCTCAAAAGCTAGCTTAAGAGGCAAGTTTTCTCTTTTTATTAAGTTCCCAGATCCCGTAACTGACTAGTAAGTGCAACTATTTGTATTATTTGTCAGCCTTAATATAACCTGAAAATTTCATACAGCTGTGGTAGTGCTGCATTTTCGTTATAAAGTAAAGTAAATACAGATGCTCCCTACCTTACGAACTTTCGCAGATGAGGAATTAAACTGTTCCCAAAGAGTGAAATTAGCCGATGCTGGAATGAAATTTTTTTTAAAAAAAATTCGCATAAGGTTCAGATTTTAACGATCGCCCGATGGTCTCTGTTAAAGTTTATACGAAGAACAGATCTTCCCCCTTGCCTCCCTCTATCAGAACTCGTATTTCTTTTTATCTTGTGAGGTTTTCTCTTTAAATCCTTCGTTCTCACTTCAACCCCACGAACACTTAACAAGCGAATAATCGCTTAAGTGTGAACGGAACACGTAAGACTTAAGAAGGGTTTAAAACCCTTTATTGTTCAGTATATTTACAAGTCAGTTTCGAGTTGGAACTTTACATAAAGCCGCCACTCGGGCTTGAACTTAAAATACTAATAATTTGAAGTAAAATTAGCTTAACTAAAGCTCTTAAAGGATATAGCCGAAGCTATCAGAATCTAACTAGTTGACCCCTAAATATTAATTAAATCGGCGAAGCCTAGCAAGGGCCTAAGATATGGCCGAGCGTAATAACAGCTAAGAGAGACGTAGCCAGAAGGCAAACGCGCGCTAGTCAGGAATCAGACTCTCTCTCCTGAAGTTAAGTCACGACTTAAAAGTATTCTTACTCATCTGCATTAATTGCGTTTCTGAAATGACATTCTGGCAGGAAATTGTAAGCTGAAATTAGAATAAGATAGGAAAGATACAAAACTTAAAATAACTGTTAATTAACATAAGGTAAACCGTACAATCTGTTTTGCGAACATGATGTGTTCTGGCTGGACAGTGAGTTGACTGCAAACTATGTCCTATGGAGTAGCAAAGACAAGATGAGAAGGGTTAAAATTACCATTTATTTTTTTACGTATTCATAGAAGCGCCCGCATTTCGGGAAACAAAGCCAACCACTTGTGGTCTGAACGTAAAAATATAAGACTACTAACTATATAAAATTTAAATAATAGCTAACTTATAATATTTTACACAGATGACTAACACTAAGACTTGCCTTTTAAATTATTACGTCTGTAGTACGCAAACTGCGGAAAACTACAATACGTCTTTAGCTTTCGAGAGGATTAAATCCTCTGGCCTTAAGGCGGACAGCAACGGATGGCAAGCTCGCGCGAAGACTCGTAGCAAGACGGCTCACTTTCTCTCGTTCAACTATCTTCTTGGCAAAAAGCCACAACTTAAATACTTAAGCGTTAGCGAGTACAATTTGCACAAACATATTCAGGCGCTAATTCTGGCCGGAAGTGGAAAATAAGAGATGATAGCAACGTTTTAAAATAAAATAAACGTTAGTCAAATTTAAGATCCTTACACCTCTAATTACGCCCCTGGAAGAGGGCGAACTAAATACCCGAATTTCGAAAGATTTAACACTAGAGTAGTTTAAGTAGATAAGGCTACAATCAGCTGAAGCGTAAGTAATAGAAACACCCTTAAATCACATGCTTGGAAAGTATCTTAAGTGTGAGAACATTTGCCACGTCCCAGTGGTCTACACAAAATACATTCTAAATAATGAATGCAAGGCCAGATGAAATGCATGAAAGGCTAATAAAGTACAAATTGAATATTATGTAAAAATGCAACTACAAATTGAATATACGGAGTCATAAATAATGATCAAGGGAATACAATTTACCAATAGACTAGTCCTCAGAGAGAAAACCTATGTGCAATAGAGGAAGGGGAAAATTATGCGAATATGTTTAAAATTTTCAGAACCTAGCACTAAAAAGCTAGGTAGGAAAACGCAAGGAGAAAAAATAGACGCCGAAATACGGTATTTGTTTTAGTTATCTTACTGTTTATTTACTAGTTTTTATATCTTTTATCTCAAGTATGCGTAGTGAATATAGAAAAGTTAACGAAAAAATTTGTGGTACGAACGTCCATTCAGAACGTAACTTGTTAGTAAGCCTGGAGGTTTGTACTGTAAATTTGATTGTAGAATATACTTACTCTGATGACGTATAGAAGAAATGTATGTCAGACTGTCCTTCGGCACCTGTAAAGAAAAGTGCGAGGGAGTTAAAAAGACATTTTCATAAATAACAAATATTGTTCCGGTGGAAATTCATAGCAGAAAAAAAAATCAAACAACAGGTCTGTTTACAGATACTTTATTAAGCTAGTTAAAAGCCAAACATGCAAAATGCAATGTAGACTACAGGGGGAAAAAAAAGGTACAATTCTATATCTCCCGTTCTACCCGAGCGATTGACGAAATTCAAATTTCGTTTTTCATGTCTCGAAAGCGCGACTTAGGATATGTACTAGATTGATATATAGCATTGTTCTAATATAGGTATTTTATACCTATACATTCTAATATAAGTATGTAGACTACAGGGGCAAAAAAAAAGGTCCAATTCTATATCTCCCGTTCTACCCGGGCGATTGACGAAATTCAAATTTCGTTTTTCATGTTTCGAAAGCGCGACTTAGGATATGTACTAGATTGATATATAGCATTGTTCTAATATAGGTATTTTATACCTATACATTCTAATATAAATATGTAGACTACAGGGGGAAAAAAGGTACAATTCTATATCTCCCGTTCTACCCGGGCGATTGACGAAATTCAAATTTCGTTTTTCATGTTTCGAAAGCGCGACTTAGGATATGTACTAGATTGATATATAGCATTGTTCTAATATAGGTATTTTATACCTATACATTCTAATATAAGTATGTAGACTACAGGGGGAAAAAAGGTACAATTCTATATCTCCCGTTCTACCCGGGCGATTGACGAAATTCAAATTTCATTTTTCATGTCTCGAAAGCGCGACTTTAGGATATGTACTAGATTGATATTTAGCATTGTTCTAATATAGGTATTTTATACCTATACATTCTAATATAAATATGTAGACCACAGGGGGGGGGAAAAAGGTGCAATTCTATATCTCCCGTTCTACCCTGGCGATTGACGAAATTCAAATTTCGTTTTTCATTGGCGACTTAGGATTTCATTGGCGACTTAGGATATGTACTAGATTTATATATAGCATTGTTCTAATATAGGTATTTTGGCACAAAATCAGGCTTTTTCTGAAATGACATACCAGTTTTTCCCATGTTTCGATTCTACGTTTCAAATTATGCCAAAGTGGCAAGTTTTGTAAAAATCGAGCGAGTAGTTTTTAAAAAAGGAGCTTTCAAAATTTTAGCTTCTTCATGTCAATTGAATTTGGTATATGTTTATTAATATGTCTTTTTTTATTAAACGTTTTCCTTTCACATATCACATTCGAAATTTAGGTTCAATCCAAATAAAATTTGACCATTTATTATGATTTGTTTTTAAAATTTGCATTTTTAAATACTTTTTAATAAATTTTTCGAAAAAAATTTTCAATTATAAGCAATAAAATTTTTACCATCGCCTTAAAGTAGATGTATTTCTAAGCATACCTACGAAAAATTAGAGTTTTTTATTCAAAATTTCCTAAGATATGCGTGAATTTACATATTGGCGCGTTTTGAAATTTGGCATATTTGTTATAAGCTATAATAGCGACAAGTGTGGTTTACGCACTTTGTTAAAATTATTTGAAAGTAGGAACGCTGACTTTTTTTTCCACTCCTGTACAATGAAAAAAAGTAAAGGAAAACCGGTTGCCATAAATTAAGAAGTTCGCCAAGTGAATTATTCTTGGCGCAAACTGAAAAAAATGCGCCAAGATAAATTTTTAAATTTCTCCGTAAATTTCTCACCAAAACTTACGAAATTTAATATCTAGGCATAATTTGAGTAGTGGAATCGAAATATGGAAAAACATTACTGTGATATTTATAAGTTCGATTTTGCATGAAATTACCTATGTTAGAACAATGCTATATATAAATCTAATATATCCTAAGTTGAGCTTTCGAGACATGAAAAACACAGTTCGAATTCCGTTAATCGGCCCAGTAGAAATGGAGATATAAAACTGTCTTTCTTTTGGGAGGGGGTAGTGTATATTTATTTTGGAATCGGGAATAATGTATTTAATGTTTGGCAATGCTATTTTAATTTTATTGTAAAACTTTGAAATTTTTTATTAACAAACTCTGCGATTTGAAAGCGAGTAGTGGCAACACTTCTCGAAATAAAGCAGATTTTTATCTCCGTGCGACACTGTTGCCACTCGGAAAAATGAGGGCGAAAATTCGCGTTTTCAGAGTTTTTAATTAATATCTCTGATTTTAGCTTTTTTTTTTTTTTTTTTTTTTTTTTTTTTTGAAAAAAGTGGGCGCCGACCTTTTCCAGAACTCAGAAAAGAATGGTGGAAAATTTGGTGACGATAGCTGTAGTAGTGACTGAATAAATCGCGATATGTGTTATAAATCGCGAAAATGATAATTATATGCATAGACTGAAATTCAGTAGGAAAATATTTAAAAATTTGTAAATGTTTTTATGAATATTTTAAGAATTTACATTCTTTTAACTGCGTTTTCTCAGCTCGCATTTTTTCGATGAATCCTTTTACTCAGAGTCCTGCAGCTTACACAGCTATGGGCTGAATTACTTAATATTTTACAGCGTGTTTATTATTATATACTTAATAGAAACAAGAAAGAGTTTTGCAAAATATTAAAAAGAAAGGCTATTGGAAACGAAAGTGCATTTGGAATCCTATTTTGCTCAAAGTTTTTATATATAAATATGCTTTTAATTTTTTTTCTCAGATATCATTAATTGCAGAATCGATCCTTTCAGTTATAAAAAACATTCTGATGAACACAATAAAAAACTGGGATTAAAAAATTTAAAACATCAGAAGAAAAAAATGTTTTAACTCTTGAATTTTTTAAAAAAATTTAATTAAAAATATACGAAGAAATAAATAATATAAGAAAAAATTTTGAAAGATTTCGGATTTTAAATTGCGTCCAAAGGGGCGTTTTTTTTAACGTTTTGTGTGTTACCTTTACTTATTAAGTATCATATTCTATGTACTCAAACCATAATATTCAATTCAACAGGAATATCGCAAAATAATTTGAAAATGAACATATCTTTAGAATTTCTGATACAGAGTGTCGTGCGCTGGAGATAATTTTTTTTTTATCGCACAGTGTTACCATTGCTCGCTTTGAAATCGTCGAGTTTGTTAATAAAGAATTCGTTGAAGTGTTACAAAATATGAAATCAATAATAAAACAAATTTCAAATTGAAATTAGGGCTTCCACATGCCCATATTCATTGGAGGTTTACGTTATTCAAATTTTGATGGCTCTAGGTACAATTGTTTTATCACAGTGCGAGAAACAGATATACATCTATGCAGATTCTTTATTATTTAATTTCTTTAAATATAATACAGGGGGAAAATATTTGGTGGCAACAATTTGGAAAGTGATTCGCCGTTTATAGTTTTCAACGCAAAATGGCGAAACGAAATTGATAGTCCTTCAGAGCAAATTTTCCCTATGGACTAAAAATAAAATCCACTGAAGTTGTTAGTTTTCAGATAAATCAAGACGATTAACCTTCTTCTACTGTTGCCAATAACAAATAGTCAAATTGGGGTCTACAATTACCAGATTACAGAGGAGAAATTCTTCAGCGGTGTCTGTCAAATAAAAAAAAATTATCAGCTGTGTAGGCAATATTTGAAAAACCTTACGAACTAATCTTACGTATCTGAACAGAAGCGGCCGTTTGGAATAAACGTAACAGGTTGCTTCCTGTCAATGTTTTTAAATTCATGCTAATGGTACAAACGTTTATTAAACCTGATTATTCCAATCACAACCAGAAATAAGCATGCGTGTTTTTTGTCAATATATTTATTAAATAGAATAGACTAGTATCTTCCTTTTAGCATGTTGCTAGTTTTTATGTTTTCATTTCACTCTTTGTTATAAAAATGGTTTTACGAAGCATTTATAGCAATAAATGCAATGGATTTAAGTGTTAGAAAATAATAAAACTTCACAAATAATTTCCATCAGTTTGTAAAAATGTGCTCTTGAAAGCCCGAACGAAATTAAAATCGCCGGCAGTGCTTAAACAGGCTGATAAGTTTTCAGCGCAAAATGCCAAAACGAAATGAATAGTCCTTCAGGGCGAATGACCCCTTTGGACTAAAAATATTTTTGAGCTTAAAATTATTTTGCCTGACAAAAAAAAAAAAAAAATATTCATAAAAAATTGATTAAAATTTTAAGTCCCTTTAATCAAAAATTTACGGAAAGTCTAGCGAGAGGTGTGATAAATCATGGCTTGCACTTAATTCTAATGACTGATGCATTGCCAAAATTCGTGGATTAAAAATAATTCTGTTTGTTCATTTTGTGCTTCTAAATAGCACTGATTTTAATTATATCTACACGTAAGGATAGAAAAGGCAAAACACATACTCTGAACAAATTCTTCCGCCACTTCCAAGTGTCCAAGCTTGTGTTTAGTTGTGATACCAATCAAAGTGTCTCCCAGGCTACATCGAAGAAAAATAAATAAATAAATATTAGCTATATTCAATCCCATTTTTTTTTTAACTTTTATCTAACACCTGGCAATACTTCCAGTCTCACCTGACAGATTGCGTGAGAAGTGGTACGCTTCCAGCTCCATTTTGTGACGGTACGATTGTGGCGCGACACACAAAACTGTTAACCATTTCCTCCGTCTGGGGGTCCAGCGACTAAGAAAAAAGACAAACAGTGAGGAAATCCTCAGCCATTAGAAATACAATAATAATAAACACAATAATACACATCAAAGTATATATGATGTAAATTATTATCTAGAGAAGTGGCGAAAGAGTTTACATTAATGTAATGAAGTGCGATTTTGAGTTATTGTTGCGTTTATACGGGTTCGTAGATTTGAGAGTATCCGATGGAAACACGATGCAGAACAATAAAAAGCACAATTTATTTACAAGAATCACTATTTGCAGCACAGTTCCAAAATTACCTTTACAAGCGTCGAAAACCTACAATAAATACGCCGAAACAATCAGCAACACAGCTTCATGCTGTAACTGTAAAGGTAGCTTCACGGCAACACTAGACTTATAATAAACACCGTGGAACGATCACCAATCCACTGTCAAGTTATACTGTAAAGGTAGCTTCACGGCAAAGCACTATCTCGATCGCTTTCCGTTCACAAAACTCTCGCGTAGCTTAGCACTCACGGTAAGCAGCTATTCTCACAATGTCGGCTCTCAGAAACGCAGGGGTTTATATAGCTTTTCCTTAGGTTCCACAGGTTTCGAGAAATATCTGGACAGGAAGTTATTCTAGAAGCTTCCCGATTGGACCATGGGATATCGCCGATTTGGTCGCCAAATGGGCGATAAAGTCGCCAATCTGGCAACCCTGCCATACACTATTTTATGGCAACCCTAGTGCTATGCCGGAAAGCTTACATACAGGCGCAACCGCCGAATTTTTCGTAACATTATTTTATTTTTTCATATTGTTTTATTTTAATAACATAGATTTCTTCAAAAATTTACCAATTTATGCTAAGTAAAAGAAAAAAGAGGTGCGCTATATGTGATAACTCGAAAAAGTGTTGCTTTAAATGTCTCTTGAATAATTTCTCGCTAAGCTCAGATTCCAGCTTAGTAAACATGCACAAAGGCATGTTTGTAACTTTATACGGATAAAGAAAGGTATAATTAAATTCTTTTTTACCCATTACAATTTGCTTTTGTTCATTTAATTATGGCAACGCACCTGAGGGCTACCTGCCTATGGGCAGGGATGCCTCCCTGGAGGACTTTCTAAAGGAAATTTCGTACGGACAAAGAAAGTTAAAATTAGTAAATTCTCGTTTATCCATTATAATTTGGTTTTGTTTATTTAATTATGGCAAAGTACTCGGGTGCTATCTGCCTAAGGGCAGGGATGCCTCCATGGAGGATTTTCCAAGGGAAGCTGGCTTCCCATATGCACGTTGGGGGATAATTACAATAACCACCATGCAGCCAGCTCAAGTGACTTAAAATACCAGTGCTCAGCGGCTTTTACCGCTCGGTCGTTGCTACACATTACAAAATGTCTGATAGTTAGGAGATGGAAGAAGACACTGTTTTTTTTAATATGCAAAACGGACTTGTAAAAGGAACTCTGTGATTTGAACCATTCTCGTCTAATAGAAAGAAAAGCAAACAGGTGATTTCCGGGACTCTAAAAAACTGAACTTTCGTGTACAAAAATTTTGAATTTAGGTTCTGTAAAAATATGGAACGCATCTTCCAGCGTTTTCTTTCGAAGCTTTCGACATGAAAATTTTCGTTGAAATATGATACCCGAAATTTTTCTTGATTACAGAATTTCCTTTTTACTTCTTACAAAGGAAGTAAAGAACTTATTCTTACCTTAATTTGTGAGAACTCGGATAAAACGTTTGTTCAAAATTTAAGAGCATATTTCCGAATAATGCGCCTGCTTTATGCACACCTTACTGTGTCACATATGTTTCTTAGGTGTGCAATATCGGCACTTATGTGCTCTATGCGTTTCCGTATGTATCATATGTGTCATGTTATGTATTCTTTTGCCTGTCTTTATGCCTTTATGTTATGTAATTATGAGTGTGTTTTCATGTTTTTTTTTGTTTGTTTTTGTGCATCTATGAGTTTCAGCTTAAATGTGTGTTTTAGTGTTTTAATGCTATGCTTTATATTCTTTTTAGGTTACTCTGTCGGATAGACAACGTCCTATGTAACATCTACTTGGCACCTAGCCCTTGTAAACTCCCGGTGCAGCCTCATGGGACTTCAGGGAGCTGCTGCTCCTAGATAGTGGAGGATGTGGGACAAATGCCTGTTTACCTATGTTATACACCAGGCGTCCCCGTCCTCCGTCACCTGTTACCTGTTTAAAATTTAAACCTACCAGCTCATTCACAAGCAGTAACGAACTTTCAGTCAAAAATGAACAAGAAAGTTGAAAAGAATGTAGTAACTATTAGAAAAACTGATTATGAGGTCTTTATAACTTCAAATATACAACTCGAGCGAATATAGGTTGAAAATCTTGAGAAGCCCGAATTATCAGTCAATTTAGCTCGAAACGAATTTATAGGGTTTGCATGTCAAGAGACAAAGTTGTATCTAAGTTGCTTATAAGCATAACCAGGAACACAGCCTTTAGTCGCGTTATGACGGTATTGTTCCTTGAACGCAGTTACAAGGCTTACATAAACAACAAAATTAGGACTATTCTAAAGAAATGATTTTGAAATTAAAACAAGTGCGTAAACTAAAGCTGAAATAACACGTCGAAAAAAAAAAACTAAAATAAGTTGTTAACATTTTGGGAAGCCTGGGGCAGATACTTTTCAAGTAATCATTTTCAGGAAGCAGGTGACAAATATATGATAAGTACAGTTTGATTACCGCTTAGGCACAAAAGGTAAACTCTAAAATTAAAGCCCCAGATTTTGATTTTAGACTAACCCAGAATCTTCTTTTAATCCCTCATTATTTTCTTTTATCTGGTGAAAATGAACTTGAAGGTCTGAATGAACTTGAACTGGACCTTGAAGGCACCTGGACTGGACCTTGAACTGGACTTTGAAGACCTTGGAACTTCAACTGGATCTTGAAGACCTTGAAAGAGCGCTGTGCTAAAGTCCGGATAGGATAGCGTAATGGCAGACCGCACAGCACACTGCGCATGCCCAGAAGAGAATCTGGCGCAATTACGACTTTGGCGTCATTTTAAAAGAAGGTAAATATGGTATGTGGTTGATGCTCTGTTATCTGGACGTAAACAGTTTGGGGTTTTAAAACTTGTTAGGTTGTACCCTGTTTCATTATATAGGTGTAAATATCGATTGTAGACTCCGCAAATTTTCGTTTAAGAAGGATTACAGAACGGGAAACATTACACGATGTTGTTGATTGATTGTACTTCTGAGGAATAAAAGCAATCGATTATTTACCACGCGTTCCATTCATAAACACTTTAACGACTTAAGGAATATATCTAGTTTAAATTACTGAATTCAAGCCAAAGAAATTATTACAAATAACTGATATTAAATGTAATGTTTATGAACAAAATAAACCAAAATGAAACGAAACAGAAGCAACCGCAATGAGCACAAAAGAAGTGTCCATAGTATTGCAATCGTAAAGAGTCGCTAAGGCCTACATGACGAACAGGCTTGTGTAGGGTTGCATATTATTATTCGCCGGTATTTTCTCCCATGCCAACGGTACACTACTGAGCATGCGCAGTAAGCGAAATTCGTTAACATTGATCAACTCAATGTACCGTTTGCCATTACGCGTCCCCCCCGATAGATAGTCTTAATCGGATCCTTGTGACAAGCAGTTATCTTTGGAAAAAAATTGGAAATATGCATTAACTAACCATGTTCGGGAAGTATCGGTTAAACGCGTAATAAGTATCTACTTTTGAAAAGCACTTCGTAAACGTTATCATACCCAAAGGTAATAGCATACAAAGGTGTTTTCACATAAGGGAAGAGATGCGGAATGCTTTGTGTTCTGACACCATCAGAAACGTGTTTTCTGATAGCATATACCACCATCCAGATACGCGACAGGAGTTATAAATATGGGAGTAGTTAATAAAAGAATATATAATTTAATTTTACGTTATGAAAGATAGTGCTCTCATACATAATTATACTATCATTATTTCACATCCAATCATCTAAACACGAAGCTCAGTACACGTTCAGCTTTTTTTAAAAAAGCTGTGAGCTTTGTAAATATTGTTCAGGACTGAACAGACTACTAGGCTTTTTTGGAGCTGAGAAGCATCTGCCTCCTAGGCAGGAATCCAGCTATGTAACTTACAATGCTAGTTGAACATATCAATCCCTTACACCGCGAAGCACATATGGGAGAATGATATAATTTTCTATATTCCCCCTAGTTTAAATGGTGACTCAGCAAAGGCTCGGGACACAGTCGACCAAATGCCAGTGAAGACGAATCATCGCCCACTGTATTTTAGTTCGGGCGCCACTGTGGAAACTATGACAGTTTTTGTAAGTATTATATATCAGTCTGATCTCACCGAGATTCAAAACACACATCTGACAGTTGCGTGACGACAGCATATATGGGAGTAGGGGGAAAGACTGATGAAAACTGAGTACATATGTGTTTGCATTTTTATCTTCTATACAGGGTGTTTATAAAGTCCCGGACCCATTTTGATGTTTAATAACTCATAAAGTAATAAAGATAGATTAAAATTAATAACATAAATGGTTAGATAGACTCAAAAAGTTTCATGACCCTTGTCAATGAACATCTACGTGTTCCCCCTTCGTCGCACGGAGAATATCAAGTCGATATTTAATTTCACGCCAGGTACCGGCAAGCA
This sequence comes from Stegodyphus mimosarum, assembly GCA_000611955.2. NCBI lineage: Eukaryota > Metazoa > Arthropoda > Arachnida > Araneae > Eresidae > Stegodyphus > Stegodyphus mimosarum. The sequence goes on along the minus strand of KK120998.1, from coordinate 3,126 downwards.
CGTTGGCATCCACAGTGGCTATTGCGGTTGTCGTTCTGGCTTTTAGGTCATCCATGTTCGACCCTCTCCTCCTGTTGTCCTTTACAAATCGCCAAAGGAAAACGTCCAGCGGCGTTATATCAGGTGATCTGGGTGGCCAAGGAATTGGACTTCCTCGCCCAATCCATCTTCCTGTAAAATGATCGTTCAAAGAACTACGAACGATGGTACCCCAATGATATGGTGCACCATCTTAATAATACCAGATAACATTGTAATAGTTGCTAAAAACAAAAGAGAGAAAAATGCAATTAATAAGCAGACGATATTTCGAAAAGTACAGATATTTAGACTGGAAAATGAAATGATCTGAAATGAACCACGCGCGCAGACGATATTTACAAAAGTAAAGATATTCAAACCTGAGAAGGAAAATATATAAGTTATTCCATCAATAAATGCCATAAGTTTGTTTATATCTTCATTATTTTATGAGTTATTAAACATCAAAATGGGTCCGGGACCTTATAAGCACCCTGTATTTCTTATGTATGTGCAGGTAGGTGTATTCCTTAGGCGCAAATGAGGGAAAAGTTTTACAAGCTTTTGCTGAAGTCAGCTACGTGTTCATGCGCATAACTAACGTTATTAACATTTATCCGACCGTATCTTCAATAATGCGATTTATTCCTCAACAAGGAAAATTCAAAACATTCCAAAAGTAATAGTTATAATTCTCTAGAAGTGTAAGAAGCATAAGATGGTACTCTTACATGGTAAGTGACATTGTTCTTGCAGACTGCGACTGGTTTTCCACTCTGACCACAGAGAGAAATATTGAAGACATGGAAATACTGGGTACCGCTAGCTGTGAAGAGGGTACTGCCTCTCACCTCCGTGTACCTGAAAAAAAAGAAGATTTCAATCACCACAGAAAGCTTCGCTGATTCAAAAAACATACATCGGGAACCAAATGACTAGAAAGCAATAAATAGCATTCACATAACATTAACTAACAAAGCTAAGAATGGAATCTATAAGACATGTTGCCTGGATTGACTGCAGAGAAAACAAACTTTCTAGTTTATATTACAGGCAAAGTTTTGAGAAACTTAAAACAGCTGTCGTCTTCATCGTTGCCCACTTAAGGAAACCCTCTTGGCATTCATTGCCTAGTTGATCAAACCTACTAGTTTAAAACTAGCAGATTTATTTTAATGGATTTAAAACAAAGCAGTACTACAATAATAGTGGTAGCTTTAGCAGTAATGAACAAGGAGGTTAGAATAAATGCAGCAAGCCTCCGGCGTAGCGGATGTCCCATGCAGACAGATAGACAAAGTAGACAGATGTCTTGTTTTGAACTCGTTAACTCTTTCTGCACCAATGGGCGAAAACACAAGCTTAGGTGCGTAATGAAAATGAAGCTATGAAACGTCACGGTATGACGTCATCACTCATCACGGCCGCTGTCATAAGCAGATTTCTGGCTGGTTTTGTTTACATTCTGATCGGAGTTGTCAACATATTAGCTATTCATCCTCGAACGTTCATACTAAGTCTCCCGTTCTAATTTTAATACTTAACATAAAAGATTTTCTATTTAGCATACAGAAAAGTCACAAGGACTGAAAATAGCTCTTTCAGGTTTAATAAAATCTAGGTACATGAAAATGTGTAAATGGTAACTCTAAGACAAATGTATACATGGTAAAATCTGGAAGATCAGTGGGAGTTTCAATGGCATTTTACGCAAATTAGGCCCAACAACGCTTTTCTGAGCCTGCGGACGTTGATATTTGCTTTCAAATTCGGTGTAAGTTTATTTAACGATATGTCTTAACTGTACGCTGTATGGCGGCCATGATAAGTCATGACGTTAAGTTGTTGACATTTCCTTGGCTTCATTTTTCCGGTGTTAGGCTTACTCCATCTGTTCTAACCTCCTCGGCAATGAAGTAATTTAGTAACAGTAAAAGTAATAGTAAAAAAAATTTTAAAGCGAAGTAGTTGAAGAAGGAATTAGAAGATTAAATTCAATGCACTAGATGTTATTAGGTTATATTGAACGAGTTTAAAAATTTTACCGTTTTAATGAATTAAAAAATGTCCTCGAATCCCCTCGATAGAATGAAAACACGGAGCAAAATTTGTATTATGTAATTGTTTTAGCTGCTTGATAAATTGCCATGTTGAAACCTTTTTAAAATCGATATAAAAAATCTGATGTGTACACCACATGACTTCCTTGTACAGAATATTAAATTATATGCATTTTTTGCCGCATTTCGTTTAGATTTATTTCCTAGAATTTCATTAGAGATATATTTCTCATTCAATTGATTAAGTTCTCACTTCGAGACAAGGTAAAAATACACGAAACCTCAAAATATCTTGATTAAAAATTAAAAAATATAGAAAACTATAAAAAGAGAAATTCTGAAAGTTTTTTTAGATTTTATATTACGCCCAAAGGGGCTTTTTTAAATTTTTGTGTGTTACATTTATTTATTGAATATCATGTTCTTCGCACTTAAATCATAAAATTCAATTCAACAGCAATATCACACACACACAAAAAAAGATATATATATCACACTGAAGAATGAACGTGATTCTTGCATAAATACCATGTTGTCCAAGTTTTTCTTATCTTTATTCTCCTTCTTATTTTTATTCTCATATTAAACTGAAATATAATCCAAATATAATAAATCAAGTAATCCGAGAAAAAGAATAAAGAAGAAATATCCGTTACATACCGAATGCTAAATATTTGTTTATATAAACATTTATCGCAAGGCCTGCCAGGCAAAAGATATCAGACGATTGCAAATGCACGGCCGCCAGAGATCACATGATCATTTTATATTCAACAGTTTCAAAAGCGATTCGACGCAGAATGCCAAAATGAAATTCATATTCTTTCTGGGCAAATTGCCTTTTTGGACTAAAGCAAAAAACAAGCAATTCGGCCAGCGGGAAAGCATATAAGCATTCTGTACCGCGCCACGCGCATAGGGAAAAATCCGTACTTCCGATTGGACATACTTTCTGATGTCATTATTTTCTGTTGGCTTAATAACGTTTAGGCGGGGTTTGTTTTCGCTGAATAACGTACATAAGTGACACAGAGGAGTGAAAATT
>KK120997.1:478416-489876 GCA_000611955.2 Stegodyphus mimosarum | reverse complement strand
GAACCTCGGACCTCTCAAATACGCGCCGAGTGTGCTGGCCATTACACCACGAAGGCATGCTAAAAAGGTGGGAGAAATACCTTATATACTTCCCCCTTTTAAAGGGCGACTGGGGATTAAGGGACCCATTCGCCAAATCCTGGTGGTTGAGAATCATCTTCCACCTCCTTTTTTAGTTCGGGAGCCACTTTTAGTTCGGGAATTTTGATGCTAAGAGACGTGAAAAATCAGCACTGCCGTCGCCGGGACTTGAACCTCGGACCTCTCGAATACGCGCCGAGTCCGGTGACCATAACACCACGAAGGCATACTAAGATGGTGGGAGAAATACCATATAGACTCCCCCTTTTAAAAGGCGACTGGAGATTAGAGGTGGTAAAGAATAACCGTCCAGCCCCTTTTTTAGTTCGGGCGCCACTGTAGAGACATTAGGTTTTTTGATGCTAAGAGACGTGAAAAATGGGTAATGCCCTCGCCGCGACTCCGAACCTCGGACCTCTCGAATACGCGCCAAGTGTGCTGGCCATAACACCACGATGCTGCTAAGATGGTGGGAGAAATACCTAATAATCGTTATTCAAGTAGTATTTAACACTAGTTTAAGATCACTTTTGTATGCCTCTATTTCCGGACACCCGCCAGATCCCCTTTAAATGAATTTAATACCGTATAAATTTACTCTATAATTTAATACCGTATACAGTATTTTCTATACCATATAAATTAATTTAATTTAGAAACACGTAGAACACAATAGAACTACCAATAACCGTCAGTTTGACAAATTTATAGTTGTTTTTAACGGTGTAAAAAACGTTACAGTAGTTTTAGTGTTAACAGATTTACCAAAGCAATCGTCGCTAAGGCTAACTACAGCAATTCATTATCTCTTCTTGAATTACTCAAGATAACTAAAGAAGAGTATTTCGTCTAAATAAAATAAAACTAGCACTCTCCACTAATTCTTTAATGATATTCCTAATACTAATCTAATACTTTCTTCTCAAGCGGCTCTACTCGCACTAATTGAAACTTTTTCTAAAATGTCATGACACATTGACTGGAACTCAACGACTGCAAATCGTTCCTTACTCTTGAGCTTAACGCTTTATGTTTATGCTTCAGGCACGTGGGATAGACAGATATCATGCGACACATGCCTTGCCATGGCAAACCGCGGCGCGTTGATGTTGGATTCGAAGTTACCGAAAGATATTTCAAACGAATTATGATTTTTACTTATTATTATATGTTCTTACTACTTTTATATTTGTAGCCAGAAAAAAAATTCCATAAAAAACCCGGTTTATTACGATCAGCTATGAAATGAGCTTACCCGTCATTTTGATGGGTACCCGTAGAGACACGAACACATCGTACAGAGCTATGAAATTAAAGGGCTGAAGAGGAAATAAATTTGGGTACGTATTCGTCTCATTACATCGATAATTGTCAACATAAATTAGGAAACTATAAAAATATTGGTTTTTGTAACTTTGCTCATGATGTCCGAAATCCGTCAAAATGACAGGTCTCGTAATTCTAGTGTTCAGCTTCATGCAACAATTTGTATTTTATACTCTTGTTAAAAGTCACGAAGAACCTTACTTCAGAAAGAGCATAACATTCAAGACTAATTGAATAAAATAGTATATTTCTACACCAATCTTTTCTACACCCTCATAAAATTAATTTAAAAAAAAGTTAAAGGCTCCAGACTTTCCAAACTAGTACTGTGAGGAAGTCGCTTTATAATATACGGAAACCTGACCACCCAACATTTTCTAATAAATTCTCTCCATTTCAAAGTCACTTATTTGTACTAACGACTTGATACAAAAGCACAAGCAATTCACCTTCATTAAGGTGGACCTCTGAAAGCTCTATTCGGATTCAGGAACGACAAATTGCTCCCTGCAACTTCTTAGCCACAACCCCCACCATTCATGAAGGGGGGTGTAGCGTAACAGGGCATTTATTGATGCACACATTCATAACTTCGATGAGAAGTTACGGATCATGAGCAAGATGGCCAAATGACGTCTGGAAACGAGGATTATCCATAAGCGGCGGGGAAGAATTCCGGGGGTTGCAGCACCTGAGGCCCTGGGCGAGTAATTGATGTGCGGCCGCGAAACGGAAAGCGGTGGGATTACCGAAGATTATCACTGATAAGGCCAGCAAAATAGACCTCCGCGGAAATGACCCAGAAATGCCACTGGTAATGCGAGCGAACAATCAATAGTTGCCGTCTTCCAAAGAAAGGGGTGGGGAGCATTGCACTTTTTCTGGTAACCCCATAACGCAGAGCAAATAGAAGATAAAACGAAAAGAAAAATAAGTTTACCTGAATTATCTAAGGAAATGGTGAATTAAGGAAAGAATACCCTAGTCTGGGTTCTTTTTAAACCCAAAAATTCTTTTAAAAAGCAACTCATATCGATATGCATATGTATACGCCCCACCAGTGGCCGAATGGATAGGACACCTGAATATTAGTAGTTAGACTTAAGTTCGAATCGAGGCGAACAAGCTCTCTGTATGGTTAGTTTTTGTGGTCTTTCCCATCTGTAACATGAATACGAACAAGTTTTCGTCGGAAAGTCCACCATGAAAGCGTCTCCCTTCAGGCAGATATCTCTTGTGTGCTTTATTATACTCAACTGTATATGCATATACGCACATAACACATGTGAGAAAATTACTTGAGGTAACGTTTAGTTAAAAACAAAGATATAACTTCGCAGATAAAATTTCAAAGAGCCACTTATTTCAAATAAATAAGTGGTTAAAATGGAGACAGTTTCTTTTTACAATTATAAGGTATTTTCTCCATTATTTCGGTATGCCATCGTGGTGTAAAGGTTAGCACGCTCGACGAGTATTCGAGAGGTCCAGGCTTCGAGTCACGGCGAGGGCATTGCTCATGGCTTCTGCTTCAAAATAACCTAATGTCTCTGCACAACGAAACGGGGAAATTATAAAAAAGCGGTTTCTTTGCATATCTTTCCAAGGATTTATTATTCAGGAGAATATATCTACTTGTTTACATAAGGTAAGTGGCACGCTGTTATCGCTAAAATTTACCTGAGCCTGGTTTTTATAAACCTGCCCATTTTTATAGCGTTTTCTATAATAAAGAACTGTGGGATTTGCTTATTTGCTTTGGTGTTGGGAATATATGTGTTTTTGACGTAGCCCTTAGTCATGAGAGAAGACTTACCTTCGCAAACTCGAGACTTTCCACGTTCTACCATCATATACGTCAGTGTTTTACCCCACGTTAACTTCTCATGCTTCTGAATATGGAAAATAATGTTATTCAGTTTTTTTTTTGGTCGTTTCTTTCCTTCAGGTTTAATTACCCTTAAATAATGATGAGGAAGAAAATACTAAAGAAATTATGTAGTAAAGGTGTCTTTCATCTTCGTTTAATTTTTTACATAATTTTTCTTTTAAATTTTTACCTTGAATAATTTTGTTGGATTATATATATTTCTCACTTATTATTTTACACAGTCTTCCAAATTCAGTGCGTATTATGCTAGTACTGCAGATAATTTTATCAATTATGTGCTGCTTAATAAAGAAATAAATATATTTCGTCTGGGTTTTCAGTTATTCTCTCCAGCCCGATATAGTTTTTTTGTTCACTTACAGAGAAATTCAATTCAAAGATAAAATATCAGGAACAGGAGGGGAAAGAAAAATCTCAGTGCGAAAATTTTTGATTGCAGTCTAAGTAAATAGAACTTTGCAGCCAATAAGTTATTAAAAATTTTACCATAATCATTAAATTTCATTCTGAATGTAAACGCTAATGAATCTAATAAGCAAGGTTAAATATTTTGCAACCTATTAATTATAGGGTGTTTATAATATAATATGATTATATAATTATTACAGATCATGTTTGGCAACAGCTTTAATTTATTACAACAGGTTTCCATCCTATGACTTCCTTGTACAGCCTAAATTACACGCATTTTTTGCTGAACTTCATTTAAACTTAGTTCCTCTAATTTCCTTAGAGATATGTTTCTCATTCAATAAATTCAGTTCGCATTTCGCGGCAAGGCAAAAATACATAAGAACTCAAAGTATTTTCATTAAAAATTGTGAAATACAAAAAAAACCTAAAAGACTAAAAATACTTAAGATTTTTTTTTTCTATATTAAAATTAGTTTTCTACGCAAAATAAAGCTATTCGGTCAGCGGACAGAAAGACAAGCTTTTCGGTGCACCAATTTGAAAATCAATTTTTGGTCACACTGGGCAAAATACACTAAAGGTGTACCGAATTAATTCAATGTACTACTAAAGCGTTTCAAATGTAAACAAATGGCGGCCTCCTTAGGCTTAGCGGCACATACATTGTTGGTAATTCTATAACTATGCCGATTAACTAAAGGTATAAAAACTTTAACCGAATATAACAACATAATTCCGTAAATTATATGTATACATATAATTTATAGAAAGTATTAGAAGAACTAAGAGACTTTTGGTCAAGAATTTTGGATATTGAGCTGCAAAATTAAAGGCAAGGAAAGGGAGTAAAATTCTAAAAGCAATTGCCTAAAAGTAAATTAGACATTCAAGTTCCTAGCAAAAATAGAAAAATTCTAAAGGCAATCGCCTAAAATTTGATACCTACGTTCCAGAGTTTAAAATTTAACAAAATTTGAGCTGCAAAATTAAAGGCAAGGAAAGGGAGTAAAATTCTAAAAGCAATTGCCTAAAAGTAAATTAGACATTCAAGTTCCTAGCAAAAATAGAAAAATTCTAAAGGCAATCGCCTAAAATTTGATACCTACGTTCCAGAGTTTAAAAAACTTTAACAAAATTAATTACTCAAAAGGAAAATAACGAAAAAAAAAACTAAAAATTAAATGTTGGTATTCAAGAAAATCAACATTTAAATTTTTTTAACACGTAAAAAAAACATATAAAGCGCAATCAAAATTAAAATAGAACACCAGAAAAATTACAAAGAATGGCAGTAAATGGCAATTTAGCTTACGTCGAGCTTTTTGCGGACTTGTCAAGAGAAAAGCGCATCAGCTCGTACATAGGTAAACACCATTACGCGTTTCGTCAAATGATAATAGAGACAAAAGCGAAAAAACTTAAACAGATAAAAAAGAATAATCTACATAATACCGTAGGTCTCAATTCTTGTCGTTTCTTTCCCCGACGAGCCTGCCATAAAATTTAAAACAAATAAAAGTACTACAGAGTAACCTTTACAAAGCTAATGTACAAATAAACAAAAGTAGCATATATATATACGTTTGATGCTGCAATGAACATCGGAGATAACTGCGTCTTATAAAAGCCCCATATATAAAACATTTTAACGTTCTACGGCTACTCGTTTTTGAGTTACGCGAGATACATACATACTTACATGTGTACAGAAGTCACAAAAAAAAACTCTTCTGAATTCATTTTAAATCCCTTTTGGAAAAAAAGGGACCTTTATTCTGTCCGTACGTACAGATGTCACGAAAAAAAAAATCATTCAAATGGATTCGAGAGCTAGCAAAATGGCTATTTTCGTTGAAATATCATACCGTAAATTGCTGGCGATTACAATACTTCTTTTACTTCGTGTAAAGAACTTCCACAAAGTGGTGTATAAGCGTCAACATAAGAATTTCTCTTACATAAGTGAATCTATGAACTTCCGAATAAATTTATTTTTCCATTGTAAAATTGACAATTGTACAATCCCTTCTTCGCTGTTTACGAAACGAAATTCATATCCTCGTTAACGGCAATAAAATATGATGCCTTACTTTTTCATGAAGAAGTAGATAACGAAGAAATAAATTAATTCTACAGATAAATGAGACGGAGAGTATCAAGCCGTGTCTAATATTAAAATACACACCACCTACTGCAAACTTCGTTAAAGGACTACATGGGCTTAATAATATTTGCTCTCGTTTAGACTCGAATTACAAGCCTGCTTGGCGAGCGGAAACTGTTTGTCGCTGTGGATGTTTAATACATTCAGTAGCAAAAGCGGTTAACTGCGACACAGAAGCAAACGCAATTAACTGCAACACTGGCTCCAACGAAAGGAATTCGTATTATGTATTAAGCAGAATAAAATTTTGAGATGCGAGGGAGCCAAGTGACAGTAAATTAGCTATTTGTGTGAGAAGGAAAGAAAAGTAATACCGTGTGTGGTAAGCTTAGAAACTTTTCCTATTACACGGAACAGTAGCCAAAGGGTGTCAGAAATAAAAACAAACAATTTTAGTAACTTCAGTACGCTGAGCACGAATATGACAAATAAATTGACACCGTAGAATAATATTGCAAAGCGGTTTATACCCGTTACAAACATAAGTGTTATCACAGTTTCTCTGAGAACTAATATAAATACGTTCTATAACCTAATTTCTTCTTCTTTGTTGCCTTATTTCCTAATTAGATGTAGCGATAATAATTTCAACCCATTTGCCAGGTAAAATTGGCTCCTAAATCAATTCACGAAAACTTAATTTAATTAAACTGACACCTAAAACTTTGCAGCCTTAATTTGAACTAACCCTACAACCTAATTCATCTTTCAGTCTCATTAACATTTTCATCTTAAGCACTAACGATTTCATTATGAAATACTATATTTAATATCAAGGATAAATGGATGAAACTAAAACCGATTGTTTAGTGTTATATTAAGGTTAGCCTTCAGAAGATATCACCCCAAAACATCACAATTAAACTTTATCCATTTCCTTTACAAATGAATGTATCATAAACTGTTTGTGATAAGGACACCATTAAGAACTGAATAGTCAAATATCTGAAAATTCAATGCTACCACTGTCATATATTTCAACTGTGCAAGAAAAAAATTTCCCTTCGGATGACTTATCCTTACTTGGCAAAACATACGAGAATTTACGAACGTAATGGATGGGATATTTTCCTGAAGGACTAATTCATATTTATGTTACACATGTAGAAAACTATGAAACCGCCATGTAGCCACTCTATTCCTTGAGAAAAGAACCCACGACCAGTACAGACCGATCTTACTCAGTTAGTTGGCTACTCGTAAGCCTCACTTGTTATCAAAAAGATTAAACAAATTAAATACTTCGGGAAATACTTCTATTCCACGAGTTCTTTAGATTGGCTGAAATTTAAAATAGAAAGTGTTCTTGAAAAATAATTTTGACTGAAAAGCAATAATCTCTACATATAATAAAACAAAGAGTCGGTGTGTGTGTGTGTCTTTCGTTCGTGTTGCGAGTAAGCTAATAGACCCAGGGCCACGAAATTTGGTACGTAGCTGTATCTACAGAAGAGCCAGTGCACCTCGAAGCGATTTTTTCGAAATTCGAATTTTTTTTTATTTTATGTTTTGTGACCAAATCGCGTCATTTTGAGATATAATGGGCTACAGGAAAGCGACATTTTACTCTATACATTTCATTTTTACATCGTCGTGAAGCGTAGACACTTAGCTATTTTACGAACTTAAAATAAATTTCGTATTTCAATAAATCGATTAAATACGAATTTATTTAGGAAGGTGAGCTTAACACCTTTTCAGCGGAATTTTTTTTAAAAAAACTTATTTTAAAAAATGTGCTGTTTATTTTCCTTTGATTTTTGGACACGTTGAACTTTAATCCTTTCGACTCCTTTTAAAAAAAGAATTTTGGAAAAAAAATAATATTTTGTATTTTTTTAAAATTTTTTAAATGAAGCTTCCGAATACGCTTCTCACATCTCAGATATTTTAAAATGTAGTTTTGGCAACAATTTTCCTTTCTTATTGTTGTTGATAGATTTTTGATGAAATTGCATCATTTTGAATAGTTTCATTCTTTTAAAAATTTTGGTTTGGCAACAATTTTTCATCGTATTTCTTATGTTACGTTTTTAAGAGACTGAAAGTTTAAGAAATTAAAAAGTTGTTTCTTTTTGGAACGGTAAATTGTTTAATTACTTTATTAGGATAATTAACATTTGTATCAAGGGATATTGCTTATTTCATTGTAATATTATGTTTTAATTATATATAATTTTAATTATAAAAAAGTTTTGCATGATATTTTTTAATCTGTTTAAGTTCTTAATCTGTTTATACCATTTGAGTTCTTAAGATTTTGCAAAGGGAAGTTGGTTAATTTATTTATTAGGATAATTAATATTTGTATTAAGGGATATTGCTTATTTTGTTGTATGCTTTTTATATGTAATGCATTTTTAACTGAATTTTTTTTCCGTTGTTGTTTGTTTCTTTTTCGATAAAATTGTTCTGCAGAATAAAATTCTATGCAGTTTTCAAATTTAATGTTTGGTATTCTCTTTAGGCATTTTTCTGGTACACTTAAAAGCCAGACGAAGGCTGGCCGCGCAGCGGCTAGTATAAGAAATAAAATCCGAAGTTTTTCTAATTCTCGTGTTTTGAGGTAATAAAAATTGTATTTCTTTTCAAAAAAAATGTGTACACCACATGACTTCCTTGTATGGAATATTAAATTATACGCATTTTCCCCAGAAGTTCGTTTAAACGTATTTCCTCGAATTTCATTAGATATATTTCTCATCCAATTAATTTAGTTTTCACTTCCCAACAAGGCAAAAATACATGAAACCTCAAAATATCTTTATTAAAAATTGAAAACTAGAGAAAAATATAAAACATAAGTACAGTTCAAACAATTTAAAAAAACAATTTTTACAATTAAAATTAGAGTTTCTAAGCAAAAACAAGCAATTCGGCTAGCGCACAAGAAGGTAGTTTACTTTTGGTCTCACTCAGCAAAAAGACACTAAAGGCGTAGAAACTGACTTAATTCGTTGTGGACATTATGCTGAGTCAATATATGGGATAATTTCATATCCACAATGGATTACGCATAATTTAATTCGCAATAATAAAAAAAGATGTTATCTTTGTTGATGCGAAGCTTAATTCCTCTAGATTGGCAACAAATTCCCTATTCTGCTAAGTTTCAAATGTAAACAAATATGGCCGCTATGGTAAAAAAATTAGGCTTAGCCATACTTAAACAACTTTTAAACTGTTGATAATTCTACAACTATAACATGTAAATTAACTAAAGGCCCTTAACCGGATGATAAGAACACCATAACTCAATTATTTTTAAAATAAAAATTGCGCAATTTACCAACATATATGAAAAAAAAAAAGCTAAGCTCAACAAACCGAGTAACAAAGTGGGTGTATATTTATATACACCCACTATACTATTGGCATTTCCTTTTCATTACGGAACTTGTCATTTAAACAATGCCAAGATAATTGCCAACTTTAAATTAATTATAAGACAAGAATTTGCATGCAAATATGTTTAGATTTCGCATACAATTTGAGGTTGCCATATTTCTACCGATGTTTTTTTTAATGTAATATTAAAAGCCTTTTCTTCCCGCAAGGACCTTCGATACATAAATTCGGCAAAACAGAACTGATGATGACAAGCCGAACAATAGCATGGGGCATATTTAAAGCTCTTCTTGTCACGGGCAAACTATAATTGATAGTAGTTAGAACCGGTTATCAACCGTTTGCGACACACGTTGGCGATTTATCGCGGGGTCGTAATAATAAAGAAGTACCTTTTCTTTTATCATTTTCAACAACATATTAGTATCTGCCCTTAATATTTATTTTAAACAGGCTAGTTACAAGCATTTTAACAATGTAGGAATGTAGGATCGATACTTACTATCTAGGAATATGATGTCTGTAAATATACTTCAGAGATGGTTGTCTAGGGGTTCTCAATAATTAATCCGATTTATAGAAAACTCGAAAATTTAATGGAAACATGAATAGTTGCTACAAACTACAAAGTGATTACATTTGAAGGAAATAGATGAGATTATTTACAGATGAATACAAATCAGCGTCTTTTACATTCAAACCTCTTTCAGTCGTGTTACCGTCTTAATGGCAGAATCGTCTGCGTTCTCTCCAGCGAAAAAGGAAAAAGTTCTTTCGCACAGCTTGCAGCCTCATCTGATTATTATCGACGATGCCATCCCATAACAATAATAATACTTTATTATTATTTTAAAGAGCTCTCAATTTATTTCGATTAAGTGATAGAAGTAACTCATTTTAAAGTCTTTATTCTTATTATGGTTAATATCTGCACTTTGAAAGAACGTAATCAAGGAACTTAAATACAGCTTCACTTCCGTTTGGACAAAATAAGAAATAACAGAAAGGACAAGTGATGTGATCTCTCCATATGTGCGTAAAATTAACATTCGGACCCGTCAGTAAGTGTTCGTAAGAATAAGTAACACACTAATACAAAAATAATAGTTCACTTTTATATATTAATATAGATTAATGTGCCTCAACTGATTTCAATGAATTTATAATTTTCATAATATCAAGTTAACTTCATTAAGTCAAATTCTTGATGTGCATTTTCATACAAAACAATAACTCCATATTTAAATGTAAAAAACGGCGTCTATTTCTGAGTCCTATCTAACACGAAAAATCATTATGACAGAACTCAAAAGAAAAACGAACAATGCTAAAATATTATTTCTCTGTAAATATATATCAGCATTTGGTTCACCAGCAATAAGTTAGTTCACCATCGTTAGTTCGATCCAGATTCAAATCCTAGGGCTAGTTGCATGAGCGTTTTTTATGGTTTTCCCCATGTGCAACGTGGATTAAGCTTAGGTTAGGTTAGGTAAATTGGTTAAGGTAAAGCAATTTAAGAGCTATCTGGCTATGGACAGCGATGCTTTCGCGGAGGAATTTTTAAACAAACTGGCTCGTATACATGTTACACATGGAGAAAATCACGAAAACCAACCACGTAGCCAGTCGATTCGCCAGAATTAGATCCCAGGTGGAACTACCAGTAATCAGAAACGTTACCGCTCGGCCGCTGGTGGGCCCAACGTGGATACGACCCAATTACCATTAGAAACCTCTGATTTTGGCTAACCATATGAACAGACAGCCTCGTATGGTTAGCCAAAATGAAATAAACCAAACCAAACTAAATGATAACTATATGTAACCACGGCGTAAAGAACATTCTAATAACGTTGCTGATTAAAGTGGTTGTGAAAATGATTAAAAAAAAGAATGAAAACATAAAAAAACGCAGTCATATTTTGGGTGTATTTTATTTCATTTAAATATATTTTAAACAAATTATTTACTGAACATTTGAACAATATATAAGCTATTAGCGCTAATTACCTAATTTGTTTCTCTTAAAATTGTTTTTCTAAATCAAACTTTCAAGTTCTAATAGTTTGGTTTACTTCTGTTTATCAATTTTTGCTTATGTTTATATAATTCATAATTTCTTTTAAACTTATTTCTATAATTTTTTACTTTAAATTTCTTTTTACGAACAGAAATTTTGCTAATTTCATTATTTCAGATTATGAAATTTTTTATTAAATTTTTTTAAATTATT
>KK120997.1:440717-471110 GCA_000611955.2 Stegodyphus mimosarum | reverse complement strand
ATCAGAATCGAATCATTTTTCAATTTAGATAAAACGGACGCTAAAAAAGCTCTTGGAAGAGAGACAGATCGTCTTCATTATGATTTTGATGGGTTAGGAAGTGATATTTCAGGAAGCGAATGAGGAAGGGGGGAAAGGAAAAAAGCGAAAGACACAAAAAGAAGAAACAACCAATCAATCTTCATAAATTAATATCTTTCTGATGATTGCAGTTGTTATTGGCTGCGCAGATAGTCCAATTGCGAGAGAAATTTCGAAAGATATATCTACCGAGATACATTCATTTTGTGGCCATGACATGCGCTAAATCGGGGTAATCGATACAGGAAAGCTTTCACATCTAGCCTCTCAGTATAAAGCCAAAGCCGAAACACTGTACAGCCAATACCCCACGTTGCAACCATTTGTCTTAGTCGGGTTGAAATGGCAGAAATTAATATAACAAAAGCCCAAACTCTTGTAGCCCGCATTCGGCAATTCCTCAGCATCCGGCTCAGTCGAGAACAAATGTTCCGGCAGGGAAATTTATTCAGGATTCAGATTCTACGACAAAATTCAATTTAACAACTGCATTCCGTTGAAGAAAGACTGCTGTTGAAACTGGTGACCGCATTTAACGTGTAATTACAGTTATTAACTAGGAGCGTAGAAAATTATCGACCAATTTTCTAATTGTGTTTGATGAGGTTTTCCAGGAAATGAGCCACTTCAGTTCTTTTAGCCAGTTAGCAGCAGGCAGTATGATATCTAAATTTAAAGTACTTCCTTCTGCTAAATTACTTCAATTTACAAAATCTTAATGCTACAGAAATTTTAAAAAGTTCATTAGCTTTTTTTTCCTAAGGCAATGGAATGATCAAGAACATTTTAGATACGTAGCTTAAATTTTCGAAGTAATCTTGCGTGTATTTTTAACGTCAAACTCAATATTTCGAGGAAAAAATCTTATTTAAATATATGGCACTACCACAAAAACCACGTTATGATTTAATAATAACTGTCTCGCACATACATGAGAAGATCGTTTGTCTGTTTTAACGTGGTGGATAGCATCGAAAATCAACCCAGAAAATGAAAACAACAAAAAAGCAGTTTCATGGTTTTCACGGACTGCGTCGATTTTATACGACAAGGTTTGATACTTGCAATTTAAACTGAATTTGTTTTTAATAAGTGAATAATTAAAACTGATTAAGTATAGCATCACAGTTAAAAGAATTAGGATGACAGATAATTTAAAAAAGTATATTTTCTACCAATCAATAACAATAGAAACAACGAACCTATAGGATCAATGAATCTGTGACAAGGCTTTTAAAATCTGAAACTGGAGATAAAAAGGTTTTTTTTGTACAACACTGCCATTGCTCACTTTGAAATCCTTGAGTCTGTTAATCAAAAATTCGTTAAAGTTTTACAAAACATGAAACCAATAATAAAACAAATTCCAAATTTGGGTTTCCAGATGCCCATATTCGGGTGGAAACCTTCAATATTCAAAATTGGACGGCTCTAGGTACCGTTGTTTTATCACAATGCAAGAAACATACATATATTTATGTAGATTCTTCATTATTTAATTTCTTTAAATATAATACAGGGCAATAATATTTGGCGGCAGTAATTTGAAAAGTGAACCAACGCTTTTAGTGAATCAACACAAAATGCCAAAAGAAAATTAATAGTCCTTCAGGGCAAATTGCCCCTTTGGACTAAGACACCGTTTTTGTAATACAAATGTCAGAACTACTTTTGGGATTGTGCTGAACATATAAGTCAGACTACCTCTAGCATTAAATCTAGTTTGAACTGGTTTTTGGTTATCTGTAAGTTAACTGCTTAGAATCAATACTTGGGCAGGATACCAACATAAGTTCAAAATCGGCTTCCCAGCTAACCATGTCGATTGTACGCCGGCAAAGGGATTGCCAGTCCTACGTAGTGTCGATATTGTACCGTGTTCCCCGAAATACACAGCAAAATTAAGACTTTCAGTTATTATACAAAACTTCCATGCACGAATTCAAAGCAGAAACATAGTCCAGCTAAAAAACAGTAAAGGAGAATTATAATATAACTAACTCTCCGCATTTACATAGTGTTACGAAAAATTCGGCGGTTGCGCCTGTATGTAAGCTTTCCGGCATAGCACTAGGGTTGCCATAAAATAGAGTATGGCAGGGTTGCCAGATTGGCGACTTTATCGCCCATTTGGCGACCAAATTGGCGATATCCCATGGTCCAATCGGGAAGCTTCTAGAATTATTTCCTGTCGAGATATTTCTCGAAACATGTGGAACTTTAAGAAAAGCTATTTAAACCCTTGCGTTTCTGAGAGCAGTTAGTTAGTTGCGAGTTAGTTGTTGCAAGTTGCGAGCAGTGTGATTAGTTGTGAGAATAGCTGCTACGCGAGAGTTCTGTGAACGGAAAGCAATCGAGATAGTGCTTTGCCGTGAAGCTATCTTTACAGTATAGCTTGAAAGTGGATTGGTGATTGTTCCACGGTGTTTTATTATAACTTTAGTGTTGCCGTGAAGCTACCTGTACAGTTACAGCCTGAAGCTGTGTTGCTGATTGTTTCAGCGTATTTATTGTAGATTTTCGACGCTTTCAAAGGTGATTTTGGAACTGTGCTGTAAATAGTGATTCCTGTAAATAAATTGTGCTTTTTATTGTTCTGCGTCGTGTTTTCATCGGTTTACTCTCAAATCCACGAACCCGTAAAAACGCAACAATAGGAATAATTCATGAAAAAACGGATAACACCATCGTGAATTTTGACATTAATAAAAAAACTAAGTCCTTATACTTTAATCCCGTAAACTCCCATAAAATAAAATTCTTTAGGTCAGTAAGAAGGAAGTCCGAGCACTAAAATCAGCACATTTATGATGACCTAGTAATTTTCTGTAGATAATGCTACTAAATGGAAGTAGCCGTATGTCAAGGAAATGCGTTAAAGTGACAAGACTACTAGGTGCATCTGCTGGAAGAGTCAAAAGGCGCCGTTAAATGTTTTAACGACAACGGGGAAACAGTTAAGATGAGTGACTCCATTTGGGAAGGTGACTTCGGAAAACGAAGTCTGATGCTCGTAAAGTATAAACGATGGGAGGATGATGGGATCTGTGCCAAAATGCTAAGACAATGACCAGCCAGTAATGGGCGCAGTTTTGCACATTAAAGGTTTAAGCGTAACTTTATGACTCATGGGGTTTGGATATCCGGCAGAATCGCATTTATGACACTAAAATGGAAGCTTGCGAAGAGAAAGCGCCGTCAAAAACATCTGTTATGCCCATATAGTTAACTAAAACGGTGAGTTACTGGATGAGCAAAACAGCATTGCCAAGATCCTTTAATTAAAAGGATGGAAAGGCTTGAAAAGGCATAAAAGGATTAGTTTCTTAATTTTAAACGCCTGGCTCATAACAAAATAAAGTAAATGTCACAGATAAAAATAGGACAAAAGATAATAATAATAAGGTATATTACTGTTCATCAGTGAAAACTATTATAAATTATTCAGTGGAACAAATTATTATTCTGTGGAAACAAATTATAAACATAACAGAAAATTTCTGAAAATATATTCATTGCCAATCGCAAAGTGTAAACGCTGCAACTCGCAAAGCGTAAGTTAAAAGATTACTTTAATTACTCAATCGTAAAACTGGTACTAGCTTAAAAACATAATGGCTTTTCATTTTTTGAAATACAATAATATGTGAGGCTCTTCATTTTTTAAAATACAATAATATGTGAGGCTCTTCATTTTTTAAAATACAATAATATGTGAGGTTCTTCATTTTTTAAAATACAATAATATGTGTAATTCAAAAGGTAATCTTAATAACCGTTTCAAATTTTCCGCTATTCAATGCTAACATAATTCAATTCTATATGGAGGAAAAAACAATGTTTTAATTTCTCACAAAATAGATGCCACCCAGCCGGTATAATGCTTAGTGACCCTAACTGCCGTTGCGATGGACCAGGGTTTGCATAGGAGGCTACGGTGGCCACCTGTTAGGTGCTTCCACAATGAAATGGCCACCATTTCTGGACCTTGTAGTTAATGTAAATAGGTAATGGCTATTAAATAAAGCCCCCCGGTTATTAAAAAAAAGTACGAAACAGACAGACGAATCTTTCAATGAATACAGCTTCCAAAACCAATTACTATCTAGATATTAGTTTATCCCAGACTTCAAAAAGTAAAATATATAAATCGCAAGTTTTGCTACAGTTATACATTTTAAGATTTTCACTTAGAAATGGCATAGAGTATGTTCTCAACTGATTTTGGAATGGTTATATGAGTGTTATAAACCGTTGCGGATTTATGAAGGAGCACGTGTCACTTGAATTTTTAGGCCTTACTAGGTCTTGAGACTTATGGCATGTTTATTTTTTAATTAATAATTACTTTGGGAGCTACAACATAAATAACAATTAATTAATAATAACAATAACAATTAATTAATACTTTGGGGGCTACAATGATCCCATGAATCCGCCTCTGGTCATACGCTTACTTTTCATACGTTTATTATTATAATAGCGCTAAGAGTAATGACATATATGCGCGTGAAAACTACTTGATAAATCTCCTCAGAAGAGAAATTATCACTATAACACCATATCCTGATGTTATTAATAAATTTTTTAATTAAAAAAAAGGAGAGCGAAGAAAATGTCCTCTTTTTGGCTGTCAGCTTTAATAACATAGCAGACACAAATCACAATGAGAATGGTTTCTTGACGTAATTGTTCAGCTCCACACAGAAATTTCACTTCTGTTTCTGTCGTTATTGACATCATTGGTAACCGACCCCAAACCGACGAAAAAAAATCAATTTTTTTTATATCATATTTTTAAAAGCCTCACTCTTAGCTATTAAAAACAACTTTTCTTTTCTTGGTACATTTCTTAGAAGCGAAGATATACCAGTTTTTCTGAGAGACAACAAACCGGAAGTTATTGTTTGCAACAGCGGGGGTGAAAGTTTAAAGAGCAAATTAAAAATGCAATTTTCGCCCTTTATTATGTTATTTGTGAACTACATAATTTTAAGCATTTCACTTAGTCTGGAGAATCTGGCAAAGTATTTTTATTATGTATTTTCTCATTTTCGTTTATCAATGTGGATAGTTGCGTATACATGTCATGTAATATTAATCTGAAAACTTTAAACGCGATTTTTGATAAAAACATTTTCCACGATTTATGTTCACAGCAACCAGGATAATTCTAAAAGTTCCTTACAGAATCACTTGAAATTTGTCACACAGAGTTTGTATATGATTATGCATGATGTAGACTAAGAGTTAAATAATTAACCTTATAGAATTTAAATTATATCCTTTTTCCTTCAATAATGTATGCATCTTTTTTAATTTTTGTGTGTTGACTAACATATTTAGCCACACATTACCAGTGAATCAATATTTTCCCATTATTCTACTTCACTGTACGCTTATGGTTAATAGAAAGTCAAAAATGTGTTTTTATCATCAGTATTTTCTTGTTGGTAATAGTTGATGTTTTTGTTAATTTCGATATAAAAGTTTCAGTTTTCTCATAACACAAAATAATGAATTTTTTTATAACTTTTGTAGTGATTATATTTAAGTGTGAGTGCAATCCTATAAAAAAATCTCATAAATTCAGAAATATAACAAACATTTTGAAAAAAATCCCTTCGAACGAGGTCGATTACTTTACGCTTAAAATGGGCTAAAAGTAAAATGACATTGACTGATTTCAGGAAGTATACAACTGGAATTTTCGAAAATGAATTTATTTACATATTTTTTTAAACTGGCAATAACAAAATATTCGAAATGATAGCTGAATTTGATTTAATGATGGTACGAGTCATTTTTCTCCTGACTAGCAGAGCCTCAACTTGGAGTGATTACTGATGAATGCTCAGCATTATCAAGGATTAGCATTTGCTGCTAAGAGCAAAAAATATTCCTTGTAGATAACAACATTTTTGAATAAGACAGTCCAAGAGTACGTACGACAACCACACTTATAAATGGCTTTCGATAAATGCAATTACTGAATAGGCTTTGCGATAAGAATTTAAAAAGAAAATATTCATGACTCTTCTTTCAAATTTATAACATAAAATTAAAAATATAATTGTAAATCGAAATTCTAACTTCAGTTTGCTATAGTTCCTTTACTCTTCGTTTTAATTTGGCTGGTTCCCCTTTCCGATCTAAAAAGAGTATCTGCTTATAATAAATCTCTCTCAACTATATCATTTCTAAATTCATCCAAATCATATGTGAAATTCTTACTTGCTTTCAGATAAGAAGTCGGCATTCAACTCCGTATTTGTCGTAAGCCGTTAAAAGAAGATACACATGTGATCAAGAACGGGGGAGCGGATTGCGCATGGTACCATGTATAAATCATAACGAAAGACATAAAATCTCGTAAATCGTTACGACGATTACGTCATATATATGTTGCCGTCAAAAACCGAAATTTGAGAATGCGAACATATACCAAATATGTAGGTGAAAGACAGAATATTTTGTTATATTCTTATATACGCGGACCAGCATCGGTGTATATCACCAAGCACATATATGTTCTGGATGGTGGACGAAACGAGACGCCGAAAAGATAGACAGCGTGGCGCTGTAAATGCTGGGGACACTTGTGCAATTTAAAGTGTCACAGCAGTTTAAGGTGTCGCAACAAATAAGACTGTACAACGTCAATCACATAATGAAGTAAGTTTATTATTGGTGCTATTTTTTTCTCTCATTTAGAACGAACTGTTGGTTTTAAGTTCAAACAGTATTTTAAGTTGTCTCCTATTTTGACATAAATCATGTTTTAATAATAAAGTATGATTTAAAAACGTAACAAAAATATTTGCATTCAACATTCACCATAAATGCATGGTGAAGGTTGATATTTGCTTGCGTAAATGAGAAATAAAGATACTTAGAAAATATTTCGGGCACATATAAAGCGACTATGAGCTGACATTCTACAGATTTCGGCTATATATATATATATACGTACGTATAATCACCATCAGCTGAGATGAAAAATGAGAAAATAATTAACTGAACTAAAAATATAGGTATACATTATTTTTATATGATTTCTTGTAAGAAATTTAAGCATATAACCTTATATTTTTAGACATAAAATTAACATTATATATTTCCAGTAGAGTAAATAAATGTAATTTCCCTATCTTAACTTCGCCGCCTTAAAATAAATGATGAAACCTGTTGCCTGTATTACAATTTATTCCTCGGACAAAAAAGAAAAACAACACCGATGTATATTTCACCTAAAGTCTCCTACATAAATAAATAAAACTACAGCGATTCTATTTACCCAACAAAGCGGATTTCTATCGCAATGATCATCGCAATCTCATCAAAAAAACCTTCCTGCACCCTCTCCTACTAGCACAAACACATATTTAAATTCCTCTCCATTTTTCTTTTACGTTAGAGGTGAAAGATAATAACACACAGTAAAGTCCCACTAAATCCCCAGACGTCGGAGAGGATTCAGTAAAGGTAAGCGTATTCCTTCTTCTCGACCCCGATGTTTTCAAACGCAAAGCTCTGTGCTAATGAAGTACAGTGCAGCTTAATTTTTTCTCTTCTCTTTACGTACTTTTACACGTCACTCGTAATACACGTACCAGACATCTTGTACAAATATGAAAGTGCCCTGGGATTTAGGAGGGGTAAAAAAGGGTAGATAATTAGAGTACAGCATCATTATAGAGGGCAGGAAAACAAGGCGGGAAAATAAGGATGAGAACGAAAATGCGAGTTACAATTAATATTGATCGATAAGAGTTTAAAAATAGAGAATGGAGTTAGGCATCCAATTATATTTTAATCCAGCTAAAAGACATACTGACATAAACGCAACTCGTACATTTATTACACTTGAAAAGTTTATTGCACCTGAAAAGAGATTTGAAAAAATTTCTTTTTAATATGATTTAAATCGGGAAGATCTTATTTCGATCTTAATCTCGATAGGCGTTTTAAGAAATACTATGCGTAAACCCCTAGAAAGGTTTAGCATTACACAATTACACAATTATAAAAATGCTATATATATACATATATATATATATTCTTATTATTTAGAGTGATCAAAAGATTTTCATTTGACAGTACTGCAATATTTTTGGAATCATACGCATAAGTCGATTAGATTACTAACATTGATTGCATAGTGCAATGGATTGCTGTATCGTTCCAGCCATTCACTAATATATTTTCACAACTAAGCAGTAATTGCAGCATAGTTAAACCAGGAAAACATCTGGGAGTAGAGATCAAGCTAACACGCAGAAAAGGCATGGTGAGTTTAGAGCCCGGGCGCTCGATGGCGTCCCCGGGCAACTATGGCGCTTCACATATTCGTCGATAGATGGCGCCATTACTGTTAATCATCATGAAAAACTTTCGTAGCGAATGGCTACATATTGGTGACCCGGACGTGATGTAAAGTGCTCTTTCCGTACATACGCCAACATTTCAGGGTTCAAATCCCTTCACGGCTTTCAATCAAAACTCTCAAACACGTCTCTCAGCGCACAGCGGATGTTTCCAGATTATATCTCCAAATGTTGAGGTAAGAAAGGACGAAGTAGAATTTCAAAGAAACAATTCATATTACGAGCATCGTCACCAGTTTGTAACGATTACCTACGTCATCGATGAGAGCTGAAAAAACATTAAACTCCTCTAACGTCGAATAGTGGATTTCTAGGTTCCTAGGCACGTACTTTTAAACAAATGGATTAAAAAGCATGCTCTTGGCTACAGAGCTAAATTTGGCTTGATTTTGCTAAGAGTAACCGGAATAGCTACATGTACCATAATATCACTGATGGCTGACGTACTTATTACGCTAAGCATGCAATAGAGTGGAACAGCACTTCATAACTGACCGCATCTTTAGCAATAAGCTGTTTTATACCATTGTCGATCACTTACACTGGTGCGCAAAAATTAAGGACGAGACGGTTTTTTCAATATAACTTTGTACAAAAGCTTTCCAAATCAACACATTTAATACCGTAAGATCCCCAATACGTAAGGACATGAGTAATGTAAGCAACACTTACTAAAAGAGAAATCAGAGGGATAAAAAGAAGCTTTATTGAAAAAGTAGCATGGAGCGCAATGCGACTAAAGGCCGAAACATCCCTGTGATGGGTGTCCAGCAAGAATCATCCGGTCTTTAATAGGGGATATGATCTCCCCTGACTGCTAGGCAGGTTTCACATCATTTGTGCATGCTGGATATGTGGTTGTTAATGAGCTGTTGAGACACTGCTGCTCGTTCCTCTTGTAGCACCAATCGCAGTTTCGGAATCGTTACTGGCGATAAGTTACGTGCTGCCACGGGTCTCCCTAGTAAGTTCCGTACATGCTTGACGGGATTTAGATCCAGAGACCTTGCCGACCAATCCATGTGTTCAATATCTTCACTCTCCAACAGCTCTTCGACAGTAACTGTGCGATGAGGTGGAGCGTTGTCGTCCATGAAGAGGAACTGAGGACCCATAGCCCTTGTGAAAAGACGCATGTAAGGAAGAAGAACCTCGTTACAATAGCAGTCCCAGGTGACGAACCTCCTTGGGAGATATGAAGATCGGTCCGGCTACCAAGCATTATGTCTGCTCGAACGAGAACTCCGCGACCTCCAAAACAGTCCCCTTTGATGATGTTGAAGGGGTTATTGCGTGTTCCTCGCTCTGCCCATATGTGTAGGTGTCTAGAATCGCAACTCAGACTAAATCTGCTCTCATCTGTAAAGAGTACTCGTCCCCATTCATTGTCTCTCCGATTGCGGTGTTCCCGGCACCACAGAGAACGCCTTTTCCGATGGGCAGACGTTAGAGGTACACACCGTACAGGGCGTCGTGCAAACAGACCACCACCCTGCAGTCTTCTGGCCACGGTAAAACGCGATATCGGTCGTCCAGTCGCCTGTGTCGTGTGTCTAGCGATTTCTCCCGCTGTCTGCCGCCTGTTTCTTCTGGCCTGTAAGGCAATATACCGGTCATCTGCGGGTGTGGTTCCTCGTGGACGACCACTACTAAACCCCCGGATAGCTGTTCCTGTAGTTTGAAATTGTCTCCAAAGTCGTGAAACGATGCTGTGAGCAATTCCGAACTCTGCAGCCACACTTGTCATACTGCGGCCTTCCTCCAACTTCCCAATGATTCGACCTCGGGTAAAAGCATCCAGATGACGTCTAACAGATTGATTATTCGCCATTTCTCGCTGAGGCAGTAACTCGGTGTGCTTTTAACTGCTATACGGCGTGCAATCTCTTTGCCAGAAATACTGATCTTACACCGACAACATGCTTTATACTACTCAGACACTCCCCCATTACGTCTACCTGCATATCTGCGCATGTGCTACCGTACATCACCTTACTTAATCTCCTGATTGGTCTTTCTGTCCGCTCTGCCTATTCGTTCAGCTGATATGCTAATTTTTCGACTTCGTCCTTAATTTTTGCACACCAGTGTATTTTGTTCCCCTTTTTTTACGGTAGGTTTTCAAATAACTCGCTTTCCGTGGCCTTTAATTTCCGTGGCACGTTGTTTTTGCACGTTTTATAGATGAAAGCTCCAATTAATAAGCAAATTTCCTATAAACATATTGCTGGCAACGGAAAACATGTAAATGTTATCAAGAAGTGTATTATTTACTTGGAGTGTAAACGAACGACCTTATGACGAATAAATCGGTAGCAGATTGTTATTTCTGTATAAGGGAAGTTCGCTTTTTCGGAAAGCATCAACACTTCTTTCGAACAATACAACATTTCCATTTTTTTCTGTGCAAATTATTAGTGACAGAAAGATACATATGTAACGAAAATTACCAGCATAAAAGATTTCAAAGAACAGCATTCTAAAGGACCGATGACAACACAAAAGCGTGGGAAAAAAAACTTTTATTGGAATTACAAGTTTCCAACCTATACAATGTTTCAAGATATTTCCCATATTTCGAATTCCCATAATTCCATTCCAATTTGCCATAATTTTGCAGTTTCGTGGCCACTGTAATCCCCGAATTTACTCCGATAGATTTATGTTTCTGAGGTTATCTGAAATCTCTAATATTTGTCACAATTAGAAGATGGCACAAAATGCCCTCTCTTGTGCTGTCATTGGTCCTTTATAATGCTCTTCTTTGCAAATCTTCCACGCTAGCAATTTTCGTCATGCGTGTATCGTTACTTTCCAAAAGTTCCGAAATTATTATACTGTAACCATAACCGTGAGGGCTCTATTGTTTTAAATCATCCTAATCTCGAGCGCATAACGACAAATAACAATATCTGAAATTTCATTTCGACTGTGAACTCGCTAGGAGTTCATGTATCGAACAAGTTTTTTTATGACTACCCTGTATGCATATATATAAATTCAAAATAAAAGTAATTAAAAGTAAATTAAAAAGGCTAAGACTTGCGTTAAAGTTGCAAAGTAATAAACCAATAATTCACAATAAATTATGATAAGAAAACTTACCATATACCATCACCAAGTAATATAAATTCAATTTAAAACCATCACTGAAAAAGGTATTTGTTAGAATTTTAATAAGAATTTTAAAATAGAATCGTTGAGTCCTCCTTTGCTTCAAAAACAGTAAAGGAAAACTTAAATTGCAAAAATGCCAAAATCAAAAGTAAAACTTATTGAAGTATTGAAAAACCAGTTATTGTCATTGACACCAGATTAATCGATTTATCAAGGGGATAAACAAATCTACTATCAATTAACAACAACTAAAATAAGACACAGTGTTACATCTTACTTCCAAGTAAGCACCAAATTATTTGCTAGATTCAAATCATAATCCACAATTGATGCTCAATCAAAATAAAGATATTAGTACACCAAAACCAAAAGAATCCTGTTAAAAAGCAAATAATCTTTAAAATTAAAGTTTCTGACTAAGAACATGATTAAACTGAAAGAGATGCTTACTTTTGAAGACATACTCTCTTTTCATCTCAAAAGCAAAAGTAAAAACAATATTAAAATTCAAACAAATACCTTTTTCAGTGATGGTTTTAAATTGAATTTACGTTCCTTGGAGATGGTATATGGAAAGTTTAATACATTTTTGTTTAAACTTTCCATATACCATCATTATAATTTATCATGAATAATTGGTTTATATATATATATACACACACACACGCGCGCACAACAAGCAGCTCTAGAATAGCCTATAGCTAATAACTAGCTGTAACAAAATAATAATTTTGTCCTTACTTGGATAAAAGAGGAATCAATCTCATTTAATTATGTTATTGTTGATTGATATACATTGGTTTGTTCTCGTTGACAAGTCAGTTAATCTGCAATCAATTACATTAAGTACTTTTTCAGTAGTTAAAAACTTTAAATGAATTTTACTGCAATAGAGGGCTTACAGTGTTTTAAAACGTTAATTAAAATACTGACTAAACTTTTTTTTATCATAATTCATGGCTTTAATTGAATTTATGTTCCTTGGAGATAATATATATAAAACTTTTTCTAATAATAAATTATATACATATATACATGTAAATTATATACATATATACACATATAAATTATATACACGTGCATTTATTTAAAATTGTGCAGTTTGAAAAAGTTGTAAAATAAAACGTATAATACACCTTTTTAAATGAAACAGGTCTCATCAAATACACTAAAAAGGTTTTAAAAAATAGTTTTCTTAATCAGCATGATATTTTTGACAACACATAACTGCCTCACATAACCACACTGACGTCATTTCCGACTAGCTGGGAGGGGTCGGTTTACACAAAAAATTTAAATAATTTGAGGTTGACATTTTCCTTTTAAATGTCATCCAATGATAATTTTTTTTTGACTTACTAGTGTGAACATTCTTTAATTTGTATTTTGTTAAACCCGTATTCCGAAAGAAATATCGCAGGACTAATTTATAATTTTTCAAAAAGTGCTTTACTGATATTTTCATAAAGTTTCATTATTTTAGAAAAATAATCTAATAATCACACAAAAATTTAATTAAACTAGAAAATTTTTAATTTATGCAGATTGTGAGATATATGACAACGCTGAATCCTGTTAGTGTATTCAAGAACACAAATCATATATAATAGTGGTTCTCAACCTTTTTTTCAGTTTACACTACTTTCACCATCGCTAAAAAACCATTCCTGCCTCCTTTCCGAAATTCGAAAAATCCATATATATATATATATATTAATCAGATAAACTTTATTTTTTAATGTGCTCATAAATTACACAACAAAAAGCATACATAATGTTCATAAATACTAAAATTTCAATAAATGTTTATTCACTAAAACTAAATATTTAACAATTAATTTAAATGCTGACCAAATTCCGCCTCTGAAACAATGAAATTCCCCAATAAGGGTGAATTCCTCTCTCGTTGAGAATCTCTGCTATAGAAGATTTTGTCGACTCTGTGAATAAAATATTCTTTTTTAAATATACATGTATAACATCATAAACATATCTATATATATAAGCAAAATACCACTGACTCATCACGAGACCTCCGAAACTATACACTCGATTGACTTAAAATTTTGCATAGTTATTCATTCCACGATGTAGACGTGAACTAAGAACGGATTTTACGCAGTTTTACGTAATTTAACGTAATTTATGGGATTTTACGTAAATTTTTAAGCGCTTGCAGTTTTCGGTTAGAGTTTGCTTTGCGATAACTTTTAATAAAGCACAATGGCAGAATTTAAAATTAGCTGGCGTAGATTTTACAAAATGACTGTTCTTCTCATGGTCAGTTTTATCCGGCGTGTTCAAAAGTAAGTTCACCTGAGAATCTCATCGTTCTTCAACGAAAAAAACGTATGAAAATGTAGTCTACAATTAAGTTTTATAAATTTAAGTACATTATTTTACATATATTTAACTATTATCATAAGTTTCATGAAAATAAATGTTATTATTAAGAGAAATAAATTATTGCGATGAAAAATAAAAATGTTGTTCTTATTTATAAAAATTAGCATACATAAAAAATCAAACGCAAATAATTATAGTTGATTCAAAAATTTGATTTAATAAGTTAAAAAATGAACAAATATTTAAAAAATTCTCAAAATAAGTCCTTAGTTTTATGTTGGCAATTTTTCGTGGTGTAGACCTACAGGGGATCCCGCCACTTTAAAGAACGGGAACGCATCCCAATACATAGTGGTGGGAGATGTGGAAATCTATATATGACAGATTCACTGACTAGCACTATATTTTCCGACTTTAAATTTAGAAAATGTATATTAATTATCAATTCAAAATCAGACATTTCATCCATATAAGAAGTCTAGGTTCACATTCAAATAGGTAGTGTGCCCAGCAAAGTGGGCGGGTATCAGCTAGTATATATAAATATATATATATTGTACAGTCATTAGGTTATTTCGTAGCAGCAGACAAGAAAAATGAGCAATGCCCTCCCCGGGACTCGAACCTAGGACCTCTCGAATACGCGCCGAATTATAATGATTAATATTGTCCATGAAAATCTGCATAGAAATGCTTGTCATTTAATCCATTCAGCATGAGAAACCTTTTTCTCAAATGAAATGTTTTATTTTTAGTTATATACAAATGCAAACATGTTGCTCTTTACTTTAAGTACGGCGCCTGCATATAATCTTAAACATTAAAGTTATAAATACTTTGACCAATTTTTGTCATGCAGAAGATACACGTTTTTTAGTAATAAGTATACAATTTTCGTGAACATAATTATAGAAGACGGGGAGAGTATAAAAAGTTATACCTCGTAATTGTTAGAAAATAGACTTTTTTTAAGCTTTAAAACGTTAAAACATTAACACTTGCGTCATTTAAAATATTTTTGGTCATTGGAAATATTGCCTACGACCAACGGATGAGAAAATAAAAAGCCCGTTTGAAGACGTTTTAGAACATTGTCTATTTCCTCAGAACAAGCTAAAAATGCAATTAAAAGCATTCGTCGTTGAAAGAAAGATAAATTTCTTTTGCAGAATTATTCATGTTTTGGTTGAAATATTATTAGGTATTTTGTAAAATCTCACAGGGCATACTATCTGTCATTACGAGACGATGTTTATAAGGGGTACAAAAATGATACGATCTGCCTTCATCAGACATGAACTTTTCTGTTAATCTTCTCTCAAAATTCATCCAAACCATGTATTATGTAACAATAATATACAAAAGGCGTTTATTTTTAAATTTAGACATAAAAACTGCTTTGAAGGTCACTATTCCTAACAGTATCATTCCTTTCACCCTTCAGCAATTACCAATATACAACAGAAATCTAAAGCAAGCAGCCCTCTTTTACATGAAATTAGAGCAACTGCAAAAGTAATATAAAAAGAAATTAACTCGCTACACTAAGGTTAACCATAACTTAATACATTATAACAGCCTACAAACTATCTGCTAAAACAAGCATAAATTCGGTAACTTCTCCAAGAAGTGCAATCAATAAAACCTTCGGATAAATTCGATAAGGGGATGACTTTACTAGACACTTATAACGCCGTGATGGTCATTTTCTGCGGCTGCTGAAACAGCCTTTGAAAATATTTGCTTTGTAGGAGGAGACGTAGACAGAAGTGAAAATAAAACGAGTCTAAGAGTCGAAAAAATTATGACCGTCTCGAAAACATAAAAGACGCCATAATGATTATTATGACGACACGCCAAGCCAGACACCTGGGTTTAAGTGACTGCTTATTATGCTTTCGCTTTTACGAAGCAATGAATGGTTGGATGGTCTGATAGGATTATGGCAACAACTTCGAGAAAGTTTATAGCTGATAGGATTTCATACTTCTGAGTTTAGAAGCAGTTAATCAGAGAGCATAATGACGAACGATTTTTTTTTTCGCTTGTGGTGGTGATAAGGGTAGTGGGAGTGAGAACAAGTAATCAGTGCTAAGAAACAAAAAATCCTGGAATGAGATTTCAAGAAATAAATTTCACTAAAAACTTAGCCTTGTTATTAAAGAAGTGAGTTCAATAAAAAATTTTGAAATTCTTCTAAATAGTTCGATATCAGGAACAAAGATTACCCCTTAAACACACGCTTATGAATCATTACTTTTAAAAGAAAGTCACTCCTTTCTTGGAGTGTAGATTAACATTAGGAAGATATTAATGAAGTATTATGGAAAGATCATTTGGGGCAGCATGAAATGGCAACATGTTGAAGAAACGCTGTTCATTATGAACTAAGAAAAGTACATGTTTCTCCCGTTGTACAAAAGATGAGCATTCCTGTACAATATTTCAAAAGCGTAAGTAGCACTCTGCGATAAAGCACGTCATAAGCTTATTTCGAAGCAGGAGACATGATGAATGTGCAATGCCTTAGCCGGGACTCAAACTCTAGACCTCTCGAATACGCGTCGAGTATGCTTCCAATTACACCATAAAGGCACGCGGAAAGGTGAAAGAAAATACATTATACTTCCCCTTTTGAAGAGCGACTGGGGATTAGGAGATACAATCCCCCAAACCTCGTCAAACACTTTTTTGTTCGAGCGCCACTTCTAGCCCTTTAACCAGCAAGCCCGTATATATACGGCCTAGAATATTTTTTGTGATATCTGTAAGAACGTATATATACGTGCATTTTAAAATATGTCAAAAAAATTAAAGCAATATATTAAAAGTACACAAAATCCAGGTATAAAATACCACAAGAATTTTTACATTAAAATCAAGAAAATAATTTTTTCTCATAGCAGCTTTGGAAAATTTCTGCTTTCTTAGTGAAAACCCTGGCCGGTCAGAAGGCCAGAGTCAGTACCTTATTTCGAAGCAGAAGACGTGAAAAATTGCAGTGCTGTCGCCGGGATTCGAAACCTGGAGCTCTCGAATACACATCGCGGATGCTTCCAGCTACACCATGAAGGTCGTCGAAAGGAGGGAAAAATGACCTTATAACCAATCATCATTAATTCGTATAAATTTGTAATAAAATTAACAGAGAACAAAAGCAAAACAAATCAGATAAGTATTCAGCCAATAATAAAAATAAAAATAGTATATGTACAATATAGTTTGCTTAAATGAAAACAGTATATGTTATAAATAAAAAAATAGTATATGTACGATGTAAAAATAATATATGTTAAAAATAGTACATGTTAAAAATAAATAAATACGAATAAAAATGTTAAAATAGTATATGTATAATGTTATAATACAATGTACATATACTTGTTAAAAATAGTCTATCTCACGATACATTTCTCTAAAATCGTTATTGTTAAAGGTTCATCTGTTCGCTCCGCCCCTTTAGAAGAAATCGATTGTTAAAATATTCTTTTTCATGACATAATAGCATAGAGTCGTGATTTAGTAAAATTTTTTGTTAACTCTTTTTTGCACTTAATGATACTGTAAAAATTATGTCCATACAGATTTTTTTCAAGTGCTATTCATGATTATATAAATGAAATGAAAACTTTATTCTTTGATTTCCGTTTTTGATAAAAGTAGTTTTTAAAAACAATGGAATGACTTTTTTACTAACAGTTTTCCCACTGTAGTTTCTTTAATCTAAAATAAAGCTCGTTGTTGCCAAAAAATAAAGTGATATTGGTCATCTTTACTCGTCAGCATCTCTCACTCTTGCAGAAATTATAAAGCAGAAAGCGGACACCTGACCTGATGCATATTTAAATCATCATCAATCTACCTTGTACATAGAAATGTAACTGCTGCCCTGGCGTTCTATTTTAAATGAAAAATTCATTTCTAATGAATCCATCACCGCAACAGCTGCTCCTTTAATTATGAAAGTACTAAAGCGGTAGATTACGATAAGCATTTACTGAAGAGTTTACGTAAAAATAAATATCAAAATAAAGACAAAGATAACAAATCTAAAGTCCGTTACATTTTGTCCCCCTAATTGGCTTTTAATTAAAGACAATACAGTTAGTTTGTTGACTCGAATATAAGATAGCGTTTTTTTTAATGTCTTTCTAGAAACGATATGAATGTGTTGGAAGGGCAGCCTAATGTATAAAATTCCATATTTTTCAATATTATGTTAAAATTAAACACGTTTATTTAGTCTTACCTTAAAGTATAGAATTTAGATTTATTAATTGCCTAAACATGCAAGCTCCGTCTCTTTCTTCTAAAAGCCTACTGAAAACTAAAGTTGCTGTAAGGCGCCTGTTAGTTTTAGATAAACGTAAAAATTCATGAGGAGCTTGGTGTACAACCAATTGCTAGCTTCACGGCAAAAACTGAGAAAAATTTTATAACAAAGTCTCAGTTGTTAATAATGATTCAATTCTTATGTCAGATTGCGAACCACTTCATATGGATAACAGCCGACGGCCGGGAACTATCCCCAGATATATGAACTAATTTTGTTTGTATTTTGTATTATTTGTTTTCCACCATTCCCTACGTTTTGACTTTCCCTTTCTAAATGTATGGCTATCTAAATTGAGCCTCCCCCCGCTCCCTTTGATTTTTGTATCTCATTTTCCTATAGTTTGATTCTTATTTATTTACTCAATATATTTGTACACTGTATGTTTAGTCCTGTTACACTGTCTGTAAAATTGTACGTATAAATGCCGCCACTTCCTGGCACTACTGCGTACTTACCATTGTAATATTTCCTCAGAACAAAACATGTGGTATCTCTTGTTCAGGTTCTTCCCTTTCTTTCAGCCAATATCAAAATTAATGAGTCAATAGCAAAATTTTCAGTGACGCCTGCCCACATGACCCCGTCTACAGCAATCGCGCCAATGCCACCCTCTCATATTCAAACTTCGCTGAACGTTCGTTTCTTTACTGCCTCTTCTGCATCTACATTCTACGAAGTCTTACTTACTTATTGATATTTCGAAACGCTTATCGCTACTTCATGAACTATTGATTTACATGAAATGCTATTTACACGTCATGTCTTATAAATTTTATTAGTCTGGGATACAACTTCAGCCCAGGAACACAAGCCTCATGGCCTGAGACCTCCTAAGAATAAACGTTCATTAGCATATGAAGTCGTCTCGGACCAAAACGGCTTCAACAATACATTAAATTATACTTCGTGAAACTCTTACAACATAAAATAATGAGATAGTTTATAGTAATGAAAGCTAGGAAGGAAAGAAGTTTGTTATTAAGATACGTAAGACAGAAATTAAAAACAACAGTTCTTTTCAAGATGTAAAAATTGAAATAATTAATACTTCAATTTTTACTTCTTGAAACGAAAATAAGCAGTACTACGTAAAAAAAAATCTGCAAATAAATATTTCAAAAATGTACATGATATTTAATCATTAATCTGAATTCCAAAATGATTTTTAAAAATCCATAATAAAAAATACGACTAGAATAGGAATGAATGTCTCCATTTGTATAACCTGCCAGTCATTTACGTTAACAGTGTCCAAAAAGACGTGAGAGACATTTTAAATTTCAGATAAATAATATTACGAGGCAATAAAACACACAAGTTGATATTATTAATATAATTAATTACACTGCTACTTCTTTAAAATACAAAAAACGTTTTTAAAATCTGAAAGCTTTCCGATTTTATATTATGCCCAAATGGGTCATTTTTTTTTTCATTTACACACACATGCACGCTTGGAGAGCATTTGAGCTAATGTCCTTTTGGGCTAAAAATATTTAAAAACAGCATTTCTTCAGAATTTCTGATAGACAGCCTCGTGCGATGAAGATATTTTTTTTTCTCCGTACAGTGCCACTGCTCGCTTTGAAATCGTTGAGCTTGTTAATTAAAAATTCGTTAAAGTTTTACAAAATATCAAACAGACAGTGAAACAAATTCGAAATTCCAAACTGGGCTTTCAGGTGCATAAACCCGATGACTACGTTACTGTAATTTGATGGCTCTAGATACCGTTGTTTTTTTAATACGAGAAACATACATACATTCATATAGATTCTTCATTATTTAATTTTTTTAAATATAAACAAGGCGATAATATTTGTGGAAACAACTTGAAAAGTGATTCACCTCTTTTAGTGATTCGACGCAGAATGCCATTTCGAAACTAATAGCCCTTCTGGGCTAAAAACGTCAATACAAGTAAAATAGCTTTTATGATTTATTAAATGGCATAAATATTTTTCTTCTACAAATAAAAATGTTAAATTTAATTTAACATTTTTATTTAACAAGCACATGAGATAATTAATGTGCATATTTTTTAAAAAAGAATACTTACTTACGTTATTATCTGCTACAATATTAATGTTGCAGACAATAAATTTTTTGCTGAAGTATTTTATTGTGAAAATGTTAATTAACATATCGTTGATATCGTAATTACATTCATGCTTGAAGAGCTAATAAATCGAAGCACAGTCATCTGCTTTGGTACATTCCATAAAAGAAGCACGATCTATTTATTCTGATATTATGGACTATCTTCCTGTTCTTTTTCAAAACTGGAGTGAAAATTATTACCAAATTTTTAATAAAATCAGCAAAACTAAAATAAGCAGGAAATCTTAGGAATCAATTGCACGCAACAGATAAAAACAGTCCGTACTGAATTACCGGAAATAACATGCGATCCTGTCTCCGAAAATTTTCTCCCAAGCCTGATTCCCTAAGCTACTACTATATTATCAATGAACGGAAAACTTTTACTGCTAAAAAAGACCAGAACCGAAGCATCCTACAAAGAACCAGCTCTAACCAAGAAGAAAACTTTATATCAAGTCTTCCTTCCTCCCTCCCGAAAAAAGAAAACGGAAGTACATTCAGCAAAGAAAAGATTTTCAAGTAGCATATGATTTCCTTATGATTACCAAACTAACAAGTAATAGAATCTGACGCAGCTTTCTCGGCGGCTGGCATTATTTTGTTAAAAAAATAAATACACAAGAATTTGAATAAAATGAATTATTTTGCGTGGCTACGCTATATATATATATAAACAATAGAGTGTAAAACATATAACAAATGGATTTTTTTAGTATTTACGTTACTTTACCTTGTGACATTCAGAATGCGGTTAATTTTTATGCATCTTTTACAATACTTGACAAGTTCGGAATAAAATTTCTACTTGTTTTCCATTTGGTTAACATATATTTTCAATCATTTAATTTAATTTTCGATTGGCATGTCTACTGAATTAACAGTAACTGACAAAGTTGACAAATCTGCGGTCCCTACTCGCACGGTTTCACTAACGTAAATATGTTAACAGAAATTGAAGCAAGCTGGACACAGCACATTAACAATATGTAAATATGCTATATCCAGATTTCACAGCGACTTTCCGCCACCTGAAAGGGTAGTCAACAAAAGGATAAGGTATGAAGCATGTTCCAAATGATCAAAATAACTTTATAAAATCAAATATATAATTTTATTATTAAACTTTATGTTACGATGTCTATTTTGTAGATAAATAAAACTAAACACATTTTTAAAGTTGAGTGAGACTGAAATTAGACTTTTAAATGCAATTAAAATTGGACATGTAACGATTATGCAGCTATGAAATATTTTGTAAGAGTCCGCTGTTATTTTTATATAGAAAGATTGAAAACAAAACGTCATACGAATAATAAAAGCACGCGTATTATGTGATGATAAAATTGTTTTCAAAGATTCACTAACCATAGTTTATACGCAAAGTAAAGTGACTTACAATTTAGTACAATAATGTGGAGTGAATGTATGAAATGTAACATAAATACAATACAATAACAGAAAAATTTGCATAACTATTAACTTATTGCACAAAAACATACTCAACTACGTCTTAAAACCATGAAAAAGGCGGCAATTAAAAAAAGAAAAGACGTTAAATTGAACTTTAATTTCATTCACTCAGATCGCTGACATTATTTTAAAGAACGCAAAATTAATACAAATAGCTTTATTTTAATCAGAACAATCCGATCAGAAACTATTCCAGAAGAGTGGTTTTAACATATGCTACGTTATACAAAAGATGTCAAATTCCTAACTACAGACTTCTCGAATAACACAACTTGAAATAAATTTTAAGATTTCCAAGCAGGATGTTCCAGAATAATGTAATAAAGATTTATTACCTTACAAAAAATTTATTTGGTAAATTTTGGCTCGAAAGAGCTTCTTTACTGCTTGGTTATAGAAAACAATAATATTTTTTATTATTTCAAGACGAAATAAAAACAATCTTCCAAATTACGTAGTGTAATCTCGCAGCTTACCGTCTTTAGTTGATTTCCCAGCTGTTCGCGTTATTCAAAATCTGTATACAATCAAAAGACTATAATACAATTATCTGTGTGCTTATTCCCGTTTTAAAAATATTGTAGTTATCATCATGATGTGTTTTTTAAAGAGAGATTACCCCCTTCTCTTTCGAAACAAAAGCGTGCAAAGTAAATTGATGGTGAACTGGTTTCACGAAATGTAAAATACACCGTAAACAGATTTACAATTTCTCTCTCAGATTCTTTCAGATTTCTAATTCAATGATTCAATTCCAGATTCCCAAATTCAATGTTAAAGTTTTTGTTCCATGCACATAAAATGTAAGCAGTAGAGTGACGATGCTATGTAACAGCTCAGGAGATATCTGATTTTATATAAATATCAAACCAAACATATTTACAGATACGCCTAAATCTCATTTTACATAAATGTTTAATTTAATAGTTTAATTTATTTTTAAAGAACCTCTACAAAACTAAAATTCAGTTTCAAAAATATGCATGGTATAAAGCTTCAGGGCCATTGCGATGATGAATATTTTAAAATCGATTATGATCAAAATCGCATATTTCAAAGCCGAGTGAATTAAGAAACCATTTACAAGGTCTTAAAAAATCATTTTGTTTACTAGTTTGTTTCCTGACGTCATTTTAAAAAAAATGTCAAAACCTCCAACGGAGAATGTAACACACACACCTGATGCGCATAGTACGACTCTATATTTCAGATAACTAAATATTTGAAAGACAAGAGAAATGTATGCAACATATAAATCTTAAACAAAGCAAAAATGCATTCTAATGTCAACGAATAGCTTAAAAACAATCTTACGATACACTACGAACAGCAAGAAATCTAATAACAGCGAAAATTTAAACTGAAAAGAATTAGCCGGTAGATGCAATAATTAACCCTAACTGTCACAAGAAAAGAGACAGCAATGCAAAATCCAGAGTTCATGCTTACCTGTGTGGAAACCAATGCACACGGGGTCAAGCTGAGGTGGTATTACGGGTCATTGGGTTTACTGGCACACCAAAAGCGCGACTACTTTTCAGTCTCTTATTCTTTTTAAATATTTTTTAACTTAATCGATTCTCTTGGGTGACCCAAAAGGGGTACAGTCCCGCAGTGGGTACCACGTGCCAGTTTTCGCCAAAGGTGTCCTTCCGATGGGAACAGAGGTCACTGCGTGCCCAATGCAGACGTCCGCCGGACATCGACATCGCGAGCGGGGGACATGAGGACATCAAAAGCAGGAGCAGAGGGGAGCAAATAGGAGAGAGGAAGATACCGAGATGTCGCTCTGCTTCTTCTCGAAGCGTGCTGAGATGTGCTCTGGAAGCATCAGTTTTGCTCCGGATCTTCTCTCTCCCTCTCTCTACGTTTCTCGGGATGCGCGGGAGCGCTGCCAATCACGGGCCGCCCAGGTTTCCATAGAAACGCCGCATCCCCCTCTTTCTCTCTCGCTCTCTCTTTTCCTCGGCTTTTCTTCGAGTTTTTAAGGTCTTCACGTTTCTCTGATGACGTACAACGAAGGGCATGTATATGCACGTCGGCAAACAAAAAGGAAAAATAGAGGCATGCAATATTTTTCTTCCCTTTGCATTATAAAAAGAGATATGAAAAATAGCTTTATGGAGTTTGGAATGGATTTCTCCAGGGAATTGTGTGCCGTAAATGTCGATATTTCGAAACACGTCATCACCGCCTTTTAACTCTCATGTAATTACAAAATAAGCTCAATCCATTTAAGGAATGCTATAATATCACTTTGTAGAATAAAAGGAATTTTCCTGTTCTGTGTCAAATGATTTCTGACAATAATTACTAAACCCTTGCCGTAAAAGCAATTTATAGATGCAGACAGTGAAAACATTTTACATTTCCTTATTTCATCTGCATTTCTATTTTAAAAGAGACGGTAATATAAACAACGCACTGTAATAGACGGCTGCTCCTTTTTTTATAACGTTGAAAATTAATAAAAACTACAAAAAATTTTTCAAAGACAGCTATTTTTATAGCTTAAGCC
Organism: Stegodyphus mimosarum; assembly: GCA_000611955.2. Taxonomy (NCBI): domain Eukaryota; kingdom Metazoa; phylum Arthropoda; class Arachnida; order Araneae; family Eresidae; genus Stegodyphus; species Stegodyphus mimosarum. Next base: position 446,752 of record KK120997.1, on the reverse strand, counting down.
AAGAGTAGTTAAAAAAATTTCAAGCACCTACTGAAAAATGATTGCGTAAATTAGCAACTTAAATGGATACATGAATTAATTGAGATACAATTAATTAAAAATAAACTAATTAAGAAATTCAGGTAGTCATGCAGAATGATTGTACTGGTCCTGCTATTATGCACTATTTCAGTTCATACATAAAGAATTAAAATTCTCAAATTCAAATCTGGATTTAAATTAAATTATTTCAAAATACACACTTTCCGTTGCTAGTAAAGTATTTAAATCAAATTAAAACTGAGGTGCATAACTAACTTACAAATAAAGAAATACTGTTAATGATTTTTGACAGTTACAATACACTAATGATTTATGATAAAACTAAAAATTTTAGAACTTTCTTATTAAAGCAAACCAGCGCACATAGTCGTTGACACTTACAAATTATTCACCCGATCTTTAACGTGAAAATTTAATCTGCAACAGCTTATGCGATGGTCTATTAACAACATAGTACCAAAATTTGATCAAGTCTGCAAAGTATGGTGAACTCCATACATTTGATAATAAATTATGATTGATCGATAAACGCCTTTTTGTAACCGTTCTTCTATAAACATAAACACCGGCTAGCTGTAATAGTATTTATTAACAGAGCACAGAAATAGTTACAAAGAAAATATACATCAAAATAGAACATACACAAAAAGGAAATCTAATATTAGAATTAAAGTTCGATTCATGGAGACATAATACTGTAGAATCTATCTTCATCGAAGCTATACGTCGACTGCTGTAAGTTGTTTTTATTGCCCTAATCTCTTTGTAATAATAAATCCAAAGTATTGCTTTTTTGATCAAATTAATTTTATCAATCGTCCCAACGCAAAGATTCTATTTTAAATGCAACAGAAATTACACAGTACGCTATAGTGAGCACTGTAGCTCATTCTATATTTTCTTGTTTTCTTTAATATGACAATTACATTTAATTATGCTTTGAAAAGGCCCAAAATGTAGAACCATATTTCAAAAGCATTTTTCCCCCGGAATCTCAACTAAAGAGTGATTTTCCTCCTATTTTTTTAAGTTATATTGTGCAAAATTTTACCAAGCTCGAAATAAATTGTACAACAGCGCCATGCAACCCTTTAAGTAAGAAATGATATTTGCTTTGCTGTTGGTTATGTCATTTGTGAAAATCAGTTTTCTGAAATTTACCCTCCAATTCGACCAACTTCTTCGCCGATTTCCAAGTATTCGAGAAAGACTGATCGAGGGCATTTAAATTCATCTTTGAAGGTTCTACACTGTTCTACAGAATAATGAAATGGCACCATCTGACAGTTTTAGTCAGATCTGCCAGGAATAAAGAACCAACGGCGATGTGAAGCTAAGATGATTGAAGTGATTTCAAAGTTAAAACTGTGCGAAATATTAATATTCATTTTTTGTAAAAAAATTTACAAATTCCTTACTTAATATACGACTGCCGCTGACAGCGAAAACGCAACTACGGCGACGTGAATCTAAGATGGGTGTCGTGAATACCTTGCTCTAAATGCCCTAAAAATGGAACCCGCCGAGTGGTGTTTCGAAATCACATGTAGACAGCGACCTTCCTCTTGCTTTGAAGGTCATATATACAACATTTGAAAGATCAGAATAAAACTGTAGATTTGCGTGAATTACGTACGCACAGAAACAAACAAAGGTGCACTCTTCTTTGCGTATATAGATGGTTTTAAAAAATCGAACCAGTGTAATTTCACAGGTCCAGCTAGTAATTATTAAAAACTGAAGTGAATCTTTATCTTTTGCTTTTAAAGATAAAGATTCAGTTCAGTTATTAATAATGCATATTATATATATATTAAGTTATTAATATGCATATTATATAATATTAATATTACCTCTTTTGCTTACTTTAGTAATTAATAACAGAATGTGAAAGAATTAAACATTTTGCAGAGTCATTAGGTTATTTTGAAGCAACAGACGTGAAAAATCTGCAGTATCTTCGCCGGGACTCGAACCATGGACCTCTCGAACATACGTCGAGTATACTTTCCAACTGCACAACGAAGGCATGTTAAAAGAAGAGAGAATACCTTATATACTCCCCCTTTTTCAAACGCGACTGGGGATTGGGGACTCAATCACCAAATCCTGGTAGTAACGAATTTTCGTGGAAAGAGGAGAGAAAATATTTTATAATTTTACGTTTCGCTGAACACCAATACACTACAGCACGGAAGTTAAAAATATTTTATTTCGGGAAATGCAATATATTGTTTTTAAATCACCGAGTTTGTTTATTAAATCAGAAAGACAAATATATTTATTGCTTTTTCTCGAGTGGCAGCACACTTCAAGATCTCCGCGGTTCCGATTAAATTTGAAACACAAATATCTTATTGCAGAGTGGCAACAGAAAGCTACTAAATGTCTGAATTTTTAATCAAAAATTTCTTAAATTATCGTAAAATATATGTATATAAGGAATGCGTACTCCGAAGAGTGTTTTTTGAGAAGTCGTATGTAAACAGCAAGTCAAGTATGCAAATTTCATTAAAAACTGTAGACTTGTATGGAAGACAAACACACGGGACACTCTTCTTTATATAGATTTGATGACAGGGAACACACAGTGTTCGTTCTTTTCGAGCCAATAACGTATATTATTGTCAATTTTTTTCCTAGCATGTAGCGAAGTCTGGTAAACCTTTCTTAAAAATAAATAAATAAATAAAGCAGTTTAAAGCAATATTATTACCAGATACAGGATAGACTGAATGGACTAAACGTAATAAATATAGAAGAATTTCCAGAAAAATTATTAGCACGGGCCCAGTTAGGCAAGACAACTGCAGTTAAAATCCTTAGATTACAATATAAAACTTTTAAGAAAGATTTGCTTTTTAAATAATATGAAAGGCTAAAAACAAAATTATAAAAAAGGAGTACGTACTACGTGGCTTAGAAAATTTTTTTTATAAATAAAAAATTAAAAAGAAAAAATTTATAGCATTACTAATTAGATATAACATCTTTATTTAAAATTAATCAGATGAAAAAAAAATTCTTTTATTTTTTCTAAATCACTTAGTTTCTTGATGAAAACAGAGAGATTAAATTTATATGCTTAATATTTTACGCTTTGCCCAATGGCAACACACTGGCTGAGGAAGAATCAAGTATTCTACTTCCGACAGTAGTAACATACTGCTTTTAAGTAGTTAAGTTTATTGACAACATTTGAAAATTATATATCTTATCCTTTGTCGAATGGGAACACACTAGCACGCAGAAGACAAAAATGTTTTATTTAGAGCAACATATAACAAACACTTGCCCAGCGCTGATTTTCGGAACGCGAATTTTACACATACATAGTATTTTAATTCTTTTCATTTAATTTGTCCAATGCTAGAACTTCATTCATACGCCGCACGCTGCATAGCATTGGCCGTGTTGCTATAGCAACTCCCTCCACTTTTACCCACGTGTGCACCTAACATTTTGGAAAGAATTCAGTATCAGCCAATGCATAGAAACGATTAAACTTCCATGGAAACAAATGAATTCCTCAGCACTGAATGTTTAATGGCTGGTATCAGCTCTGGCGTGAAGTTGTCAACAATTTTAAAGGATTTCCATCGATTGAAAATAAAGGCAAAGAAATTGTACAAACTACAAAAGAAATGCCAGCGGAGGAAGTTAAAGAATCAATCAAGAATGACAATACAGAAATGGCGAAAAAACAGTTGGATTTTCTTATAATACGGTCAACAGAGAAAGCAGAGATAGTGAAAAAGATAAAACATCTTGAGTTTACAAAGAATTAAACGAATTGTTAAAAAAAAGGACAAGAACTGTCTAATTTTGCAATGTAGACTTGTAGAGACATTAGGTTATTTCTAAGCAGGAGAGTCGAAAGATGAGCAATGCCCTCGCGGGGACTCGAACCACGGACCTCTTGAATACACGGGAAACACTCTGGAATACTCGGGAGTGTTAACCACTACACCACGAAGGCATGCTAAGAAGGCGGGAGAAATACATTATGTACTCTCCCTTTTAAAGGGAGACTAGGGATTATGGGAACCCAGTCGCCAAATATCATTCACCACCTTTTTAGTTCCGGTGCCACCGTAGAGACATTAGGTTATTTCGGAGCAGGAGAGATGAAAAATGAGCAATGCTCTTACCGAGACTCGAACCACAGACCTCTCGAATACGCGGCGAGTATGCTAACCATTACACCACGAAGGCATGCTAAAAAGGCGGGAGAAATACCTTATAAGACTGATAGAAATGAGGAAAGAAAAGGGGCACTGAAAAACTCTGCGCTCCTTACCACGGAACTTCAGATACGTGTCAGTCAGCGCCTCAAGCAAACACCAGCATTTTAAACGAAATAATTGTATTGCGCACCTACTTATAAAGCAGTGATAGAAATCTTTTGAATTAACATTTCTTTTATTGTTCCCTTTTAATTATAACACTATTTAGGTTTGTTTAAATTATTCATACTTTCTCAATCTGAACTATATCTAGCACAATTTTTAAACAGATAAACGTAATCTTGGCATGTGCACAATGTATTAATTGGGGTAACGCCATTGATATGGAGAAGGAATATGATCATTCAAAATTTGATTGTTTTTGCCAGAAAATGGCAAGGAAGGCAGAGTTGCCACATTTGGCAACAAAACTGGCGATATGCCATAGACGGATGGAGAACATTCTGGAACGAATTCTTACTGGTTTATCCCAGAATATTCTAGAGCACAAGCCAAAAGCTATATAAACCCTGCTGTTATGCGGACAGCCAATCAGTGCGGAGTCCATCGCGTTGATAGTCAGTCAGTAAGTGCTTAGTCGCGTCAGTTAAGAGTCTGGGAGAGAGCGTCTTGTAGTCTAGTGCCAAGTTGGTCGTCGAGTGCATTGAGAGAGTCTCTTAGGTTAGGTTAGGTTAGGTTATTTAATTATGGCAAAGCACACGAGGGCTATCTGCCTAAAGGGAGAGATGCCTTCGTGGAGGACTTTCTAAGGGAAACTAGCTCGTATACACGTTACACATGGGGAAAACCACGAAAACGCCCATGCAGCCAGCCCGTTCGCGGGATTTGAACCTCGGACCGAAATACCAGTGTTCAGCGTCTTTACCGCTTGGCCGCTGGTGGGCCGAGAGTCTCTTAGGACATCGCGAGTTAGTACATCGTTGAGTTTTCATCTTAGAGTGTGTTGAGCTCCGAAAACGACCGAACCGAGTCGGGAGCTCACTCTAGTGTATCGTAGACTGCATCGCGAGTTTGTAGCGTGAAGAGTCTCGAGAGCACGTAAGTTCTGAGAACGGCTGTGTAGAGTCGGGAGTTGTACTCTGGTGTTTTGCTGTGAAGCCGTCGTCACCATTATAACCTGATAGCGGAGGGTCTCGAGAGTACGTAAAGTTCCGAGAACGACTGACCCGAGTCGGGAGATGCTTTGTCGTGAAGCCGTCTCCACCGTTACAGCCTGAAGGCTGCGTGTTTATAATTGTTCTTCGACAACTGTAAACGTGATTTTGGAACTGCCCTGAGTAATACTGGCTAATAAACTGTGCTTTGGTACTTCATCAAGTGTCGTTACTCACTCAATCCGCGAACCCTTAACGTACGTAAGAAGAATAAAACGTAACACTATAAACTATTCATTGTTTAAAAATAAAGGATGACACATTTAAGTTTTTTTAATTAGTTCTATTATTACCCTTTGTACTTATTTAAGTCATTTTCACTAATTAGCTTATTTAAATTGAATTATGGTACAAATTTCTGTATATAACGGTTAAAATTCACCTGGGATTTACAGAATATTCATACAAACTTTTGATTTTGCTCTTTTTGATGGTTTGTTTACCTGGAGGAATGTCTTTTAGAATCGCAAAATTTTCTTCGACACTGTTTAAAAAATGAGTTAGGCTACTTCAAATCCATAGCTGGTGAGATGTTTCAGTTTACTGCTTTTGAGTGCAATATATTGAGATCATTTATTTTTACTATTAACCA
>KK120997.1:414664-440638 GCA_000611955.2 Stegodyphus mimosarum | reverse complement strand
TTACAGATTCAAAATACGGATTACATTTACAGATTATACATATATATATATATATACATATATATACATAGAGAGAGAGAGAGAAGTAAGAAATTTAGAGCCAGATTCGCAAAGATACGAAAGAAACGAAATTCAAAACCAGCAAAATTCAAAATTCCCTATAAATACGTAAAAAATATTAACCAATTGTCAGCAAACCATCAAAATTTTCGAAAACTACTGATATGTGAAATACAAAATTTACAGAATAAATAGGATGACTAATGCAACCAAAATCTGATTCAATGTTTGTTTTAAAATAAAAATGTGATATATATATGTAAGAAAAAAAAATACGATGGCTTTGCTCTTTGCGAACTAGCAACCTTTAATTAATTCTATGCAATTCAGGATCTTCCCCTAGACCAGTACCTTCTGGAACATTCGCGCCTATTACATAACCTCCTCATATAAATGCTGCGTCATAAGTTTTCCTAGACAGATGCCTTCTCGCCTTCATCCAATTAACACTTTCGCAATGCTCCTCTTTCTTTGCTAGAACGTTATAACGTATTAAAGTCAGTCGTATCTAGTAATTCAATTACTGAATAATCTACTGTAAATTAAATCATCTGCTCTAAATTAAAATAAAGATATGCTGTTAAAAGTGAAAGTCCTGAGTTGTATTTTTTTCCGTGGTTCAATCATCCCAGCTTCGTCAAACATCTGCCAAAACGTGTAATGGAATAGCCTCACCACTCACCCACGATGTGTTAAAATAACTGAAATATTACATATATATATACATAGTAACGCAAATTTTTATATCCCTTCCTACTGTTCACTTTAAGGTGAATTTCAGTTAAGCAGATTTTACAGCATAATATAATTCACCTACGTCAGCGATAAATATTTCCCATCACAAAATGAAAGCTATTTGAATCGATGAATATACATTCGAGAGTCTCTTATGCTCTTAAAATATATTCCGTGCCGTTAGTGAAGGATGTGTTTTGAAAAAAAAAATATTCAGCTTACGTACATTTAATGTACACAGCGAAAAATAAAAGGAGGCAGTTCTATATCTCCCGTTCTAATTTAGACGAAATTTAAATTGTACTTTTCCCGTCTCGAAAGCGAGATTTAGGATATGTATTAGATTTATATATAGCTTTGTTCTGATATAGGTATTTTGACACAAAATCGGATTTTTTTCTGAAATGCCATGTCTTTTTTTTTTTCAATACTTCGCTTCTACAACTCAAATTATGCCCAAATATTAAATTTTGTAACATTCGGTGGGAAAATAACGAGGAAATTCAAAAATTTATCTTTTTTAAATTTGCGCCAAGAATAATTTACTTTAGCGAAATTCTTCATTTATCGCACCTTTTTTTCCTTCCCTTTCTTTCTTTTTTTTTTTTTTTTTTTTTTTTGATTGTACATGAGCGGAAAAAGGTCTCCGTTCATACTTTCAAATAATTTTAACGAAAAGCGTAAACCAAATTTAGCGTTATTATCGCTTATAACGAATATGCCAAACTTAAAAACGCGCCAAAATGTAAATTCGCGTGTATCTTAGGAAATTTTGAATAAAAAAACTCTAAATTTTGGCGGCGTGCTTAGAAATACGTTTACTTTAAGATGATGGTAAAAATTTCGCAGATTATAATTCAAATGCTTTTTTCAAAAAATTTTTAAAAATTACTAAAAAATAAAAATTTTAAAAACAAGTCAGAAAATAGCCGCGAATTTTATTTGGATTGAGCCTAAATTTCGAACTGTGAAACGAAGAATCAAGTAAGTTTAATAAAAAAAGAAATAGTAATAAATATACATCAAACTCAATTAACACTGAGGAGCTAAAATTTTGCCGGCTAATTTTTTAAAAACTACGCACGCGATTTTGACAAAATTTGACAGTTCGGCATAATTTGAGCCGTAGAATCGAAATATTGAAAAAAAAATTGGTATGTCCTTTCAGAAAAAGTCCGATTTTGTGTAAAAATACCTATATTAGAACACTGCAATATATAAATCAAATACACAATTTAAGTCGAGCTATGAGCACATATGCATAGTCCACCAGATGACGCTAATGTTCAAAGCAACTTGAAATCGCACTAATTGGTCGATGACGAATTTGATCGTTTCAGGCAACAACACTTTGGGAGAAATTTTAACAGGAAACCAACAAAAATTATTATAAATTTAACTTACGCAAATAACACATATGCAAAGCAGCGAAACGTAAATCATTGTTGACACTGCTAATTACATATTCGGAAATCGTTTCAAATTAACATGAAATTGGTTTCAACTCTGTTATGTTTCAGATAAAGACGAAATTAAATAAACAACTTCAAATTCTTTCTAGTCGTGTGATCATTCCAAACCAAGCTTCAGTGGCACGGTATAAGAGAAGACTCCATACGTGCTTCCGATTCCGAAATGAGGATCTAATTAACATACGTCGGTAACAGAACTGAAAAGCTATCTGCTTTTAAGATTTTAAATAGGACGGGGAACAGTTCGTACATTTCATACATAAATTACTCGAAAGAAAACTCAGTTACAATGTATTTACAAAAGTTGAAATGCTCGTATTTGCAAACACCTTCAGAGTAACTGGGATACTTCAGATTTGTCATGATTAAGTGGTTCCCAGCCAGCTATTCAAGAAAAACTGGATAATTGGGACACTGTTTCTCGCCCCCTACAGACCAAATACGTATTCACAATGTACAATCATTAGGCGCTTTAAAGCAAGAATTCTTGAAAACCTAACTCTTCTAATTGCTATTTGAATGTCATAACCACTACAACAAAACAGGTGTAGAGACATAAGATTATTTAGAAGCAGGAAAGATGAAAAATGAGCAGTGTCCTCTCCGCGACTCGAACCTCGGATCCCTCGAATACGCGTCGAGTGTGCTGACCACTACACCATGAAGGCATGTTAAGAAGGCGGGAGAAATACCTTATATATTACCCCCTTTTGAAGGGTGAGTGGGAATTAGGGGACCCAGTCGCCAAATCCTGCTGGTGGAGAATCATCTTCCACCACCTTTTTTCGTTCGGGCGCTACTGTAGAGAGTATTTAGAAGCAGGAAACATGAAAAATGAGCATTGCCCTCGCCGGAACTCGAACCTCTCGAATACGCGACGAGAGTGAAGGCATGCTAAGAAGGCGGGAGAAATATCTTATACAGAAAATGCAGATACTGTGGAAATTTCGGAAATGACAGGGTTGACGTTCTAGCAAAGCTAGCCACGAAACTTCACACTGATTTAAATTTCCGCGTTTCTGTTTCTTATTGGAAGCGCTTTTACAGAAATGATGCCATCTGTATATGAATCCGAGAATACCTGGATTCAAAAAAAGCACAATGGACCAAAAGTTCTTTTCCTACAATTTTTCACAGAACACAAATTGATAAATTTTCAACAGATTTTAAAGTAACTCAGTTTTTGACTGGACATGAGAGTTTTAAGAGCTATTTTAAACGATCTGGCTTGGTTAAAGTGTTTTCTGCACCAGCAGTAGAGGCGTGCATATTCATCCATCTTGAGTGCGTTTGTTAAGTAAGTGCCTATTTGTATTTTGGCCGCTAATATTTTCTGAGCTTTTTCGGACTAAAGAGACAATTTCTGCTTTTCGGAATTTCACGTATGCACACGAATTTAAGGAAATTTAACTTGCGTTTTTCATGTCTCGAAAGAGCGACTTAGGATATTATTATATTATTATTATATTTATATAAGGCATTATTCTAACATGGATATTTTGACACGAAACCGAACTTTTTCCGAAATGGCATACCGATTATTTTTCATATTTCGATTCTACGATTCAAATTACGCCTAAATATTAAATGTTGTACATTTTTATGTGAAACTTATCGAGAAATTTAAACATTTCTCTTAGTGCGCTTATCTCAATTTGCGCCAACACTAATTTACTTGGCGAAATTCTTAATTTAAAGCAATATATTTTCGTTTCTCTTTTTCCATTGTGCACGAGCGGGAAAAAAGACGCATCATTCAATCGTTCAAATAACTTTAACATGTGCAAAGCACATTTGGCTGTTGGTGGGCAATTCTGTTGCGGACATTAAAAAGAAGTCAAAAGCGAATGTCAAAACTGACTGTTGGTTAAATTAATGCAGAAAAAAAATTGTAATTCTGTAATTTTATTTAGTAAAGCAGTGACTAACATAGTTTCATTCAAACTATTTTTTTCATCTTGGTACAGTATTGTGTGAACGAAATGAAAACGAAGCGGAAACATTTTTAATGCATATTAACAGAAAATATGATTTGTAGCATAATGTGCATTTAAGAACTCTACTAAATGGAATTTATTTTTAATCTTGAGAATAAAGAATAAACCTTAAAATACTAATGGCAAAATACCGTAAACGAGCGATTAAACTTAATAATTACCGTTTTCATTCTAAGGAAAAGAAAACTCCAATCTTCAAACGGATTTCCAAGACAGCAACTCCAATTTTTTATCAAATTAGACCAATTGCATTGCTTCAACTTATCGGTAGATACTCATGCTTAAACAGTTTAATGGTCTTTTGAAAGTGAACGGGAAGCAATGTTATATTTTTTCAAACATCAAAACAAAATTAAAGCAAAAGCTGCCATTAAATCCAAATCTACCGCACGAACCCAACAGAATGCAGATGCAAATCGACATTCTGCGCAGTTTTGATAACAGCGTTACAAAACTGCACCACGAAATCGCTCGCAAACAATGTTATTATCATTTTCAAAACAAAAGAAGAAGAAGCGAGCAGATTTCATTTCACCGAAAGAAAAGCATTCTAAATAATCTCCTTACACATGTTCAGAAATAACAAAACAAAGAAATTACCATCTTAGCATATCAATGCAGTGCAGATTGGCCGGTAATAACACACGATAAAGCGTTCCCATTTTAGATACAATCGTGAGCACGGAACGATGCGCAGAGTTAATCGATTATTTTTTTTAATGCTATCTTTAAACCAAAAGAAAAGCATGTTTCTGCATTAATGAAATTTAAAAGTAAAGAAAAATCTCGAGCACGAAAAGATAACTTAAGCAGGGCATTTCAAGAGGCAAAAAAAGAAAGCATATCACGTTACAGCATTAAATGACACAGAAGAAAACACGGGAAAATTATACGAACGGAAAATGCAATGTAGCGGATATTAAATTATGTTTTTATGACTTATAATTTCGTTTTATATATTTATATGGCGGCGGAAAGAACAGCCCGACGAACAATCAAAGTGTGAGTGTTATGGTGGAAAAAATTTGTTCCTAAAGCATTAAAAACAGTTCTTTTATTTAAAAAAAAAAAACACTTAAAGCATTTATCCCATCCGGATTCATTTATAATTCACAAGAAAATTTTTCAGAGTTTATGTTTAATATCAAAAACAAATACACCTTTTTTTTAACAGTGAACGAAACTGAAACAAAGGTAATTGTATTTTCATTTATAAAAATTACACAGAGAGTTGGAATTGCACACATCAGGGTTCAATGCGCTCACTTTTATTACTTGTTTATTACTATCATTTCGTGACGTCTTGCTGTTTAATACTGTTGCTTGTCAGCAACGGTGTAATGCGTAGTAGTATTGTAATTAATAAACATTAAGAATGATTCCAGAAAAACTCCTTAAAACACAAGATTTCAATTTATTGGTCATTTTCTATTAGAGCTTCTTCACAGTAATTCCCAACAATTTTAATGTACTTAGACAAACGCCCCTTTGAAAAACCTTGTATACCTGTTTCCCTGAAAGCCTTTCAGGACACTTAAGGACATTTTCTTTCATCGCACCGACTGAATACAGCGACTAAGAAGGGGTAATTTTAATGGTAAAAATAAAAAAAATAATTAAAAAAAAATCTGAAAGCTTTCAGATTTTAAATTACGCCCAAAATTGGCGCTTTTTAACTTCTTCTTGTAATCTTCATTTATTAAATTTAAATTTAAATTTTATTATTTTAAAATTATTTATCATTCGTGTAATCTTCATTTATTAAATATCACGTTCTTCGCAGTGAGACCATACAATTTAACTCAACAGCAATATGACAAAATATTTAAAAAGAGCATATCTTTAGAAATATCACGTTCTTCGCAGTGAAACCATACAATTTAATTCAACAGCAATATGACAAAATATTTAAAAAGAGCATATCTTTAGAATTTCCGATACACAGTCTCGCGGACTGAAGATAAAAAAATTTTTCTTTCCCCTACAATGTTGCCATTACTCGCTTTAAAATCGTAGAGTTTGTTAATCAGAAACCCATTAAACTTTTACAAACTATGAAATAGATAATGAAGCAAATTCCAAATTTGGACTCCCTAGATGCTCATAATCGAGTGGAGGACTACATTATTCAAAATTTGATGTCTCTAGGTACCGGTGTTTCTTCACTATGCGACAAACATACATGCATTCATGCAGATGCTTGATTTTAATTTCTTTAAATATAATGCAGGGCTCTAATATTTGGTGGCAACAATTTGAAGAATGAAACTCCGTTTTAGAGTGAACGGCACAAAATGCCAAAACGAAATTCATAGCCCTTCTAGGCAAACTGACCCTTTGGACTAATAATGAAAGTTATATGGTGCCACGTCATGTGAATACGGAGCTTACAAAACCATATTTTCTAAATTTTTGACCCATCATTCTCAAGAGCTTTCTGAGCAGGTGCAATATCATGCTGCAAAATCCATACAGCAAGGGAGGTTCTTAATGAAAGGATATAACAATAGAGGAGTTTTTATGCGACATTAATTTTCTCTGTCCTTAATTTAGTGGAAAGGCATGACAGTCACATGCAAACAGGCTTTCTACGGCCCATCGGAATCGAAATCGTGATAACTGCTATAGAGATTTGGTCAAGATAAACAGATTCTGAATAAGGAAGGAGGAAAACTGACAAGTTCGTTATCTGCTTGAACTATTGTTACTTGGCACAGTAAATGTGCACAGAAACCTAACTTTAACAAAATGTCTAAAGGCAGCCAAGGCTTTCTTTAGCAATTCACAGGACACCAGTCTGAAATGACGCTTTTAATTTTCATAATTAAATACGAATGGGTACGTACAGGGTATTTTTTCAGATAATTTATCAGGTTTTAAGTCCTCAAATTTCTATCGAGAGTGGAAAAATTACAACGAATCTGAATTTGGGTTACAATTGGGCACATGTGTCGTGTAACATCAAACAAGTGCTAGGAGTAAAATCTGGAAGATTTTTACTTCACAATTTTGTTTATTTATCTTTTATTTAGAATGTCATGAAATGCAAAGTTATGAAAACCTGTAAATCATTCGTAATCAATCTGCACTAATGTCCTTGGGAAGCTAAGTTATAAAAATTAAAGCCAGAGAAGAAAAAAAAATCAAAACAAAACAAAGGGAGAATATTTCGACACATAGTTCTAGCAATATATGCTTACAAGAACTGTCAAGAACTTTTCACTGTCACTAGATAAATAGCATACACATCGCTATATTAAAATGCATTTAAAAATCTTTGCTAAATAAAAATAAAACTATCCATAACAGGTGTTTCTGAAACAAAATAAATTGCGAAACAGACATGCCCAAAATATTAATGTTTCCACAGCACAAACTTGAAGCACAGATTAATGACACACATTAAATCAAGCAACAACTGCCTTTAAAAGAAAGAATGAAGAAAAAAAAAAAGAAAAAAAAAAAAACACGATGTCTCACCCCCTTCCGCTGCCGCCATACTAATAGTTATAAAGGCAAAGATACAATAATACGAACAATAGATAAACAGGCACAATCAACATTTCGTTTCCCTTAACTGCTCTTTCCTTTTCCCATTTCTGTTTTACCTCAGATGTTAACGAGCTGACGCTAGAAGTAATTATAGTGGAAAATTGGCAGTCTCATGAAGCAGATTAAATGTAAGCGGAAGCAATTATTATTCACGCAGTGACGTAGCGTTTAACGTAACAGGTTTAGTAACGTAGTTCAATGAAAAGCCCACGCTCTTGCTTCTTTCATTAGTGAGCTTACCGTATGATTATTTCGCTTTCTCATTTGAGTAGGCGTATTAGAGTTAACTTTGATTAGTTTGTTCAGCAGATATTGAAATGAATTACACAATTAGGAAAGAACAGTGATATTTTTAATTACTACTGCGCGGCATCCCACCTCCAATTTTTTCCCGATATTTAAAAATGGTAAAGCTGAACTACACATATAGACGACACGCTACTCTTTGAACATCGTAATTTCGTCAAATATTTAAAACAACGTTAACGTCACTTCACTTAAAAAATAATTTCTTTTTCAAGAATGCGAGTTATTAAGGAATAATGACTGAGGTCATGCTGTTTTTTCACAATTTAATTTCTCAAATGGCCTATGGCACTTGAAATTAATGAAAATCGTACCCAATTAAATCTCTCAAGACGACCATCTCTTAACATGATATCTGTATTTCTCAAAAAATAAACAAACAACAATAACGAACATCGTCTAACACTCAAGTTCCATAAGACAATCACCTCTGGAGCAGACCACAATCATCAGGTGGTCACTGTAGGTAAATTTCATTGTAATTATGTTTGATAAAAAAAGAATGTAGAAAAATTTCTATTTTTTTTATTTCGCTCATTGCCATAGATAGATTTTAGAATATATCGCAAAAAAAAAAAAATATATTTCTTGAAGAAGCGAAATCTTTGTTCAATTCCCTTGAAATGCGTAAGACAATTTCTTCAAAACTAAGAAGATACAGAGCTTTATTTATTTATTTATTTCAGTTTTAAAGCAGGTGTGATGTTTATAATCTGTTCATACTAAGATAACCTGTGTTAGTACATTTCTATATTGTGTCAGTATTCTTACTATTAGATGGATTTTCTCCCAACAATTTGTAACGTCGTGTATTCTTTGCTATCATGAAATGTACGCGATCTTGGAAGACGGTTGAGTAAGTTATCACTTATTATTTTAAAGCAGTACAAAATCAGGAGAAGTGTGTATAGAACCGTTTATCAGCTGAAATAAAGTTTAACAGTTGGCACCAGCTCGTGCTTACAGAAGCCAACGCATTTGGTGTAAATCAACATAACTTAGAATTGATGAAGTTCAAATATAGCCTAACGGCTTTGCAGTTTAACTATCTCGCAAGCTGGCTTGGTTTAAACAAGCCTAATGACAAGAATAACTCAACGCCGCAAAATTCTAATCCCTACAGAATCAAAGTTAGCAATGTGGTCTTCATGCAGGCAGAACACGCTCTGATTTCACCCTCCAAAATCCTTTAAATACTTCCTTCATTCTACCTAATCTGAAAAATCACGCGTGCTGGAAATTTGCAGTCTGGCAGGGAAACGAAATGAGGATTGACAGGAAAGCTACTTAAAATACCCGGCTAGGAAATACCCGGCTTTGATACTCTACAAATTTAAAAATAAGAAAATAATATGATGAAGCTACATATGTGAATTTAACCTTACATTGACAGCAGTAAAAGAGACTTTTTAACAAACCAAATGGGTTTTAAATGCATTACGAAAGCCTTTCTTTAAGACATATTTTAGATTTTTAATATTCATTCAACCGAAGTATTAAATATAAATTTAGGTTGCCACGTTTGGTAGAATATCGCTTTCGTCTCTAATTTCATGAGTAAATAATAAAATGAAAATGATGATGAAATCTAAACGTAATAAAAGTGGCTCCAATTGAAAGCTAAATCAAGCCTACAATGTTGAATTTTCAGATACAAAAATTCTATATGTAAGAACAAAAGAAAAAAAAAATCTGAAATGAGTTCAGATGAGCGTGAAGACACAAAAAGCGACATTCTATCATAAAGCAAAATTTTTGATCATCTATGTTGAGCTTCTAAGTAAATTTTCAAATGAATAACTTTAAATGATTCTGTAATAAAATGTTTAACGATTCTGAATGCTGAAAAGAGAAAATCAGACTTTTTTTAAACACATTAAAATGCTATTTGCTTTGAAGTTCTTAAACCTTATGGGAAAAAAAATTGCTTTGAAAATCTTGAACGAAAATGACATCTATTGAGAATTGTAGATGCATTGAGAGAAATTCAGGAATTCACGGTTTTTTGGAATAAGGTCTATGATATGGAAAATTTTACAGGAAAAAAAAATGTTCCTTATTTAAAAACAAACGTCAAAAGTTCTACTAACTGAAATGATGTTTCCAGTAATGACAATATTTAAGAATAAAATGAGAAAGCAATTATAAAATCCTTAGAGTGACTATTTTTTCCCAAAGAAAAATTCCAAACATTCATCAGCGACAGTTTACTATTTGTTAAGCATTAATTCATGTATCAAAATCTCCAAAAAGTAATGCGTACATATTCGGGTGTTTCGGTAAGGCTATATGTAATTATCATAAAAAATAAATTAAATATGTATATGTAAATAAGAAATAATCAAAAATCTTTATATCTAAATAGAAAAATTAAGTAATTAAAAGTCTAAGCTTCCTAGATGACTACCGAGTAAAGGGAGGTGACTCTTTTTGACTTTTTCTTTACATATTTTGTCTACCGTACGTCCATTTAATAGTTTTAGGCTGAGTTCATGTATGACAAAAGATAGTGATATCGTTAAATACCCTAAGGAGAGTGAAATGAAAGGGAATATTATCCTCCTGCTTCAAGATTTATTACTTTTTTGTTATGTTTGTTCGCACAAAATATTTTTACCAGGTAGTCACACTGGATTATTTGCTACAAGTCATTCCTGAAGTAACAAGACAGAATAGAATTGCTCAGAATTGCTTCCTATTTGGGGGGAGGGACTTTTTCTCCCAACGCAAAACTAAAAATACTATTTTGCCTTTATATATAGGTAATATCCTATAAATAGGTCTAATATAATATTAGCATAATTATAATTACAGACCTAATTATAATTAGGTCTGATAGCCTACAAATCATTTGAAAGAAATTATCGCATTCCTTTATCACACTTCATTTGCAAGAAATTATTGCATTCCATAGGACCTTTGCAAGAAATTATCACATTCTATAAATCATTTCGAAGAAATTACCGTGTAAACTCAAGATAAAGGTAGTTATCACGTGCAGCTACCATGTGAAAGATCCGTCTCTACACATTCGATTTCAAACCCAAAGTCTCTACACATTCGATTCAAAAGAAAACCCATAGTCTATACACATTCGATTTCAAAATCAATTCTAATTGAAAGTCCGAGACATCATCATCTGCGCATACATTAAATGCTCTCAGAATATCTTAGTTTATATGCCTAAGCATCACAATTCACCAACGACGGAGCGGTAAGGCGTTGGATACTGGTTATTCGATCTAGGTTCGATTCAAAAGAACGGACTGACTGCAAGGGCGTTTTCGTCGTTTTGACCATGTCTAAGATGGATATGAGCCAATTTCTCGTAACCCTTTGCACTCCAGCCTAATAACTCATAAAGTACACACACAACTCCACCACTATATTACTTACAAGTGTACATATATAATATAAAAATACATACGGTAGTTGTAATAAAACAAAATATTTATTCCTTAGCTATATTATGTGAAACAATTTCGAAAATTTTATGTTTTGTAATTTGTTTCATATGCATGTAGAGTTTTCCGGACAACTATCATAAAATTCAATATAAAATTCAATGTGATTTTGTTTTTTTTTTTTTTTTTCTGTATGTCGAGTCCAGCGACAGTGGATTGAAATTTCATATTCTAAGTGTCGCATTATCGGCAACAACGTGCAAAAGGTTAAAACAGCTTTTGCCAATAATCAAATGAACTTGAACCTGAGCATCAGAAGAAGCGTTAACAGTGATAAATGCTTCAAAAACTGAAATTTAAACTTTAACATACTCCACATTTCTATCAAACTTCCATGCAATAGTCATCGTTCGCATACAACAACAGTCTAACCAACTTCAGTTCTCATTAGTATAATGCTATCATACGTAGTCGAAACACTTCACAGATAGTATGAAATGAAATCTCCTTTTGATATCACACATTTTACACCGTTGTATTTAAAATAAGTACACTGAGCCCTCCCCTCCAAAAAAAAGTCAGTTTAAGTCTCCCGTTCTACTGGGCCGATTGCCAAAATTCAAGCTGCGTTCGTTTTTCATGTCCCGAAAGCGCGACTCAGGATATATATATTAGATTTATATAAAGAATTGTTCTAATATATGTATTTTACCAAACACACAAACGTCGTGTTTGGCACAAAATCGGATCATACGTCCATATTTCGATTCTACGACTCAAATTATGTCTAGATATTAAATTTTGCAATTTTTGGTGGGAAATTTATGGAGAAATTAAAAAATTCATCTTAGCACATTTTTCTCAGTTTGCGCCAAGAATAATTCACTTTAGGAACTTCTTAATTTGTAACAACCTATTTTTCTTTCCTTTCTTTATTGTACACGAGCGGAAAAATGGTCATCGTTCATACTTTCCAATAGTTTTAATAAAGTTCGTAAACCACATTTGGCGTTATGATCGCTTATAACGAATATGTAAATTCATGTATTCAAATTTTTGAATAAAAAAGCCTAATTTTTTGAGGTGTGCCTAAAAATACATCTATTTAAAGATGATGTTAAAAATTTTATAGGTTATAATTAAAAAAATATTTTCGAAAAATTTATGAAAAATATTTAAAAATACAAATTTTAAAAATAAATCATAAAAAATGTGGGAATTATATTTGGATTAAGCCTAAATTTCGAATTCCGGAAGATGGAATCAAGTAAGTTTAATGAAAAAAGTGTTATTAATAAATATATATGAAATTCAATTAACATTGAGAAGCTAAAATTTTGAGAGCTAATTTTTTAAAAACTGCTCGAGCGATTTTTACAAAACTTAGCAGTTTGGCATAATGTGAGTCGTAGAATCGAAATATGGAAAAAAAAATTGGCATGCCATTTCAGAAAAAGTTCGATTTTGTGTCAAAATACCTATATTAGAACAATGCTATGTATAAATCTAATACATATCCTAAGTTGCGCTTTAGAGACATGATAAAAGCAAGTTAAATTTCGTCAATCGGCCCAGTAGAACGGAAGATATGGAACTGTCCCCCCCTTTTTTGGCGCAGTGTACATGCTTGTGTTATGCATATGCACTTTTTATCCAAAAATTTCAACTTCAATTTCTAGGTGCAGACAGCTTGAGTTATTAAAATCTTAAATCCCATAACTTGCACTTATTCTATGTTCGGAAGACCAGCAATAACGAAAGAAAAACACATGTAAAAAAAAAAAGGGGGACAGAAAGTATCGACAATACGACTGGATTCGATTATCTGGTGATAGCAAAGCACACTATGGCTATGTGCCTATGGGGAGGGATATCTTCATGGAGGAAATGTTACGAAAAATTGGCTAGTACACACATTACAATGTAGAAGAAATCACGAAAACACCTATTTATGTTTAAATACCGTAATTAAATGTTTCATGAAACAACTACAAAATTCTTGCAAAGCAAATGGATAGTGATCATTTAAATATATATAATCTAAAATATATTTTATGGATTGTCCAGTGGGAAAAGTACACACACGAGAAAAGAAATTTGCTATGGCTAAGCACATAAAATGATAGGGAAAGGGGTGTGTGTGCAGATATTATAAGCGGAATTTGTTTTCCCTCTCATACTCTTTCCATAAAATCGACCTTTTGGCATAACATCAATTTATACGATAATTAATTTTGGATTAGTGTATGGCGAAACAAAACTGAGTCTCACAATCAGGTCATAAAAATAAGCTAACACTTATTGCGCTTTCAAAGAAGACTGCTCATGTAAATAACTAAACCCTTACAAGAAATTCAAAACCCGTTGCATGACACGAAAGACAAAAATTACGAGGAAATTTAGGAAAGCACGCACACAGCTTCGTTCACGACGTCCTCTGCATTGTTAACATGAAAGCAAATATATTCGTTTCGCGTAGGAGACCTGCACAATGCATAAAGCACGAACGCGATTCGAAAGCGAGCGACGCAGTGGGGCATTTGAAGACTCAACCATTCCCAGTTGAGCAAACGAAAAACATTGTCCCTCCCCCTCAACATGATAGAAGATAAAAGAAGAATACCACTGAATGATGCCCAACCTTCTTCACTCCGACCAATTGAGCAATTTGTGTAGAGCCGAGGAGAATAATGCTGTCAAAGTATGAGTGGTGACATTTTCCTGTACGTGCTAACGTTTGCCTTATAAAAGAAGCATATCTGTTCGCGCTGTTATCGGAGATCGCGGATGTTTCAAGAGATTGATGAGTATTTCGTGCTTAAGGAATGCATTCGTTCGCTCTTCCATTCGCATGGCATTATTGCGAGGTTGAGATCAGTTTAGAAGGAAACTGAACCAAGTCTGCTACAGTTGTACAAGCTTGAAGTTTGATCGAGAAAGAAAGCAGCGATTAAAAATAAACACATAAATAAGTATTTATGATAGCCAAATTTTCAGGTTATAATATTTCCTGAACTAATGTTGATAACATTAATAGTACAGTTACATTAAGCGTACAAAAAAGCGAACTATACGAAAAAATATACGTGTGTATTTAAAATAAATTAAACACTAAAATAAAAATAGAAAGCAATAAGTTCTAATAAACCGTAATATTCACGGGCTTGAAAGCATTTGCAGTTTAGTGGTAATTATTTGAAATTGAAATGAAATAAAAAATATTATTCAAATACAATAAGGCAGGTTTTGCTTGCTTAATGGCAAAGCACTCGAGAGCTATGTCGCTTAAAGGGAGGGTTACCTTCGCGGATGACTCTCTAAGGAAACCTCCCTCGTATAAACGTTACACATGGGGAAAATCACAAAATCGCCCATGCAACAACAGTTCGTTCGGAGAGATTCGAACCCCGGATCGAATTACCTGGGTTCAGCGACTCTACCGCTCGGCCGCTGGTAGTCACATCAAAGTAGAACAGAAAACGAAATTCCTTCAAAAGAGAGTAAACGATCGTTGCATAATATATGTGTATATATATATGAAAAAATTTTTAAATGTTAAATAATTTTGAAGAAAAAGTTTAAATCAAAGCTAAGACTGATAGCAAATCCAAAAAACATATTCAGATACAAAGGGACAAGAAAAAAAAAAAGAAATTCGATCAAAGCAATGTAAACAGCCCCTCTATAAATTCCAGAAAAAAAGAAAAACTTTCTTTTTTTATTATATACATATATACAAAGAAAATGATTTTATATTTTTTGTGAGTCTTCGTCACGGCTTTAGTGCTCCGGCGTTTTTTACATTTCACATTTTAATCTTCATTTCCTACGTTTACTACACTTAGTTATGTACGGGCACATATTCAATTTTTTTTCTGTTGATGATGTACTTCAACTTCATGTTCATTTCATATTTTCTTATATGATTAAAATTTACAATGTTAATTTTTCGAAAAGTAGTGTCTGTATTAATTTGTTATGTCGTAACAAGATTTCAGTGTGCATGATATCATCTTTATCATCATAATGTAATAAGATCTCATTACTTCCAGTAATCAAAGTATAATTTTACTGCCCGTCAGGCATTTGAACTCGGATATTATCAAAACAGTCATTGGAAGCTATAACTGGCCAGCATATTGTCTGGTGGCCATTTACAAAATTTTAATTCTCATACTACTTTTCCATAGGATTTTGTGGTCACGCCAGTGCGACTGCATGAATTTTGGAGACGGAGGAGGGAATTTAACATTTTCAGTTATTTAGAGTTTATTATTACTTAACTCTGTTTTATACAGAGCTAATACTAAAACTTCCAAGCGCTTGTAAAGTGTGATATTACTAACTTGTTTTTTGAAAGATACTTAATATGTTATAGAACGTTATGTACCTTGTGGATGTACTATGTATTAATAAGGGTATTAATTAAAAGAAATCCTCACGTTTTAACATGTTCTCTTAATCGCTGCTAACAAGCAGCTATAAAGTCATTGGAATTTTATACATATCATAATCTATACACATCTATAATATAACGCGGTTAAGACAATGTGTTATCAGTCATCGGTAAAGCTTTATGTTGCCACTCTGCAAAGCGTAAGATGTTTCAAATTTAATCAAAAAACTCAGTCACTTAAAAGAAATATATTTGTCTTTCGAATTTAATAAAAAACTCAGCAGTTAAAAGAAATGCGTTGTCTCTGGGCAAATTAAAATATTTTTACCTTCCGCGCGGGAACATTTTATTGTTCACAAAAGTGTAAGACATTTAATCTTTCTTTCAAATTTTTTCTGTTATTAATTAACAAACTGAGCGATCTTAAGCCAAAACGGCCCTTTCATTTCAGTTATTATTAATTATTAACTGGATCCGAGAAATTACATTAGCCAGGTTCATTCAAATCCTCTGTCGTATATTTCCGGGTATAAGCCGAGTTTTTCTTGGAAAAATTCCTCTAAAATTCAAAACACGTATGCATTATAATCCAAAATAAATAAATAAATAATAATAAACTGCGACGTTCGAATATATCTGATGAGGGCGAGCTGATAAAATCTGTGGATTATTTTCCAATCAAATCGCTATAAAGCAAAACGCCAAACGCCAACGATGATAGTTTTAACTCTGGTAACCCTATCTGAAAGCTAGCACATTTTTTTCCATTCATTTTTTGTCCTGTCTACGATCTGTGGTATCTGTGTTATTTTTTGTGCCATTTTATTTATTTCTTTACTTATTTGGTCTCAAATATGAGGGGCAAAGGAATTCTTACACGGCAAATTTCAAACCACACGTGATCATGTTTGAAGAAAATTCAAAATGAAAAACAAGCTCGAGAGTGAAGAAAGTGGGATGCAAATTTTGCCAACATCAGATTTTTCGTTTCGTCGATGACGTACCAAACCAGCACTATAAACAATTTCGAAAATAAAGCAATTCGTTTTCATAAAATGAATACCTCATTTAGTTTGAAATTATTTTTTTTCATGACCTTCAAAAATACTAGCTAAAGAAATTTAAGAAAAAAAAATGCTATATTTGGCGATTTATCACTAGCGCTCGGCTACCGGGAAAGTTCTTTCATTTATTGTGAGTTAGCGGGGGATTCGTATATAAACCGCCTCCCCTAATTTAACTTTAGAAAAAAGTTCCAAAAATTCTCAGCTTATGTACAGAAATATACGGTATGTATTTTTACTTTTTTTATAATAACTATTTTATGCGTATTTTATGAAATACGAAATTTATTTTAAACAAAAAAAGTATCTAATATTTTCTTTACATAATCAAAACTTTAGCCAAGAAGCACAACAATAAAATTTTCTACCTATCGCAAAAGGATTTTATAAAAATCAAATACACTGCCTGACACACACATACACAAAAAAAAAAAAAAATCAACATCATGGTAGAGTGAAAAATTGCAGACAGACAGAGAAGGTATATATCAAAAGGTGATTTTAATTTCAAAAAGACAACGCAACACAGCGATCCAATGTGCAAGGCGATCAGTAAGAACAAGGTTAGGTTAGGTTATTCAATTATGGCAAAGCACATGAGGGCTATCTGCCTAAAGGGAGGGATGCCTTCGTGGAAGACTTTCTAAGGGAAACTGGCTCGTATACACGTTACACATGGGGAAAACCACGAAAACGCCCATGCAGCCAGCCCGTTCGCGGGATTCGAGCCTCGGACCGAACTACCAGTGTTCAGCGTCTTTACCGCTCGGCCGCTGGTGGGCCTCAGTAAGAACTAGGAGCCAAAGAAATGACCCTTCGAGGTGCAGATGAAACTACCGTGCCGACATATTTCTGAAGGACGGATGAGCATATGCTTTAAACCATTAAAAAACAAATCTTTTTCTGACTGAGGCTGGGACAGATGAGGCAAACTACGGCCTATCATATCTCAGATATGATCAATGTGTAAGCACAGGCTTGTCTGCTGATGATTGCCATGTGTGGCCTGGAATTACATTGTTGATAACAGCATTTTGGTAAGATAAGATTGGTTAGATGGGTCTTTGAAGGTAGGATAGCGCAACTGCACCCACCTATCATCGTGCCATCATTGCACCTCCAATACGAACCAGAGATGACTGGATATCGATGGAAATAAAGACACAAACCATGGAGCCACGTTCCGCCACTATTAATCACATTTTCGGTATAGGCCAGCAGCATCATTAGAAGGCTTCTAATAGAAGCCGCTTTCGATCAAAAGTCTAGAATTGGTCTTCCTGATATTAGAGCGTCAAAAGCTCCCTGAGCATTCTGCAAGATGTCAACAGTCGAGCTTTGTGCAGCCGCCATCGCATTTCTTCGGTTGCGTCGATCCAAGTTCGCTGACATCCATCTAGATCAGGGGTTTTCAACAAGAAGGAAATTCCCCTTGGTCAGCCTTTTATTTATTTGTTAAATATTTAGTTTTAGTTTATGAATATAAAAAATTGCTTTTATTCAAGTTTTGTTACAGTCAAATACCAAAAATCCGCCGACCTGAAATCCGCCAACGCCTGAAATCCGCACTGCCTCTCAAAATATAAACATTGAATTTAAAGGTTCCAGAAACCGCAGAATGGAGAATAAAATACCAAATAAAAAATATTTATCCAATAATGACGTCATAATTACCGAATAACAATGATTCTGCGTTAGTGGCAGAAAAAAGATCTTAGCCCAGAATAAGTTTTTAGTATGGATGATGTGTTTAGATGAGCCAACACTGGCATATCAGATAACCGATGATGAAATCATTGGCTCTGTTTTGAAGTCGCCACAGCAAGAAAACGATTCCGACACCGACACAGATAATGAATTTGATAGGAGTGAGAAAATATCTTTTAATGAGGGTTTGGAACACGATGAAAAATACCTAAAATATATAGAACAACAGAGCTGTGTCACAGAGCAAGAGATTGTGACCCTGTAGAATTTACATAAAAAAAAACTTACTCTGGAGCACCTAAAATTTTAAAACAAACTTCCAGCAGAAAAATATTTAAAACAAATTAAAAAAATGAAATATTTTATGCTTTATTAGTAACCCTTATTTTTACACGTCTCTATTGTATATGTCCTAATGCTTTAAAATATTCCTGTAATCACTAATATAAATGAATAATATAATAAATATATACATATAATAATTTAATGCATATAATAAAATAATGTAATAATGTATATTATTGTACATAAAAATTCAAGTAAATGTATCTAATATGCCTTATTTATTTTGCACTTTTAGTCTGAATATTATGATTTGGCTTTTCTATCCTGAAATCCGCAAAATCCTAAAATCCACACAACCTCTGGTCCCAAGCATTGCAGATTTCTGGACGTCTACTGTATTTATCAATAATTTCTATATCTTTCCTTTATTATTTTTATAAGGTATTTCCTTTTTCCTTTCTGCATCCCTTCGTGGTATAATTGGAAGAATACTCGATGCGTATTCCAGAGATTCAGGGTTCGAATCCCGGCGCGAGCACTGCACACTTTTCACGTTTCCTGCTTCAAAAATAAACCTAATGACTTGACAATGTATAAAATACATTAAAAAATCTAAATTTAAATAAATGTACATGCATTTTTCGAGTTTTGGAAAAGAGATGGGAATGAATCCTTACAAACGGTAAAATGCGTGCACAGGCCAAAAAAGGCTGAGAACCCGCTGGTACCATTTATCTTTTCATTCTTCAACTTATCTTAAACCCAAGTCCTACACACAGTGGACACACACGCACGTGTGTTTTAACTGTGATGGGATGGAAGGACCAAACAGTTCTTCGTAAACCTAAAATTTAAAATTAGGCCTCGTGAAAATATCTGGTTGCCGAAACTGACTTGAATTTCATCTGCGTTTCAATTTCATCAATGCATCTATGCATCATTTCAGAAGTAGAGGAAATGGTGTCGAGGAAATGAAGTAGGAAACCATTTCCTACTTCTACTTTACCTACTTCTGAAATGAAAAATAATTTGAAAAACGAATTTTTCTTAGCGAATACTAACTTTTGGCTCATCTGACGTTGAATTCCCTTCTTATTTCGCTAACTTATCACGTGACCTTGCATTTCAGATCATTTAAATAAATCATTCAGCTGCGCATTCCTTGAAATTTGCATAATTATACGAGCATAATTAAATCTTCATGGGCTCTCATTTTGTATGTCAGGTAGTGTATTTTCGTTCTCATTTACGAACCACTGAACTTTCGTTTTTTCATTTTGTGGGAAAATATTCCACCGTTCTATGCTTAATATTCTACAAGAAATTATCTAATTTTATTAATCCAAAAGACATTCTCTTTTAATACATTCAACTAACTTAACTAGAAATCTAAAATAAAAATGAAGACCTAAATTTCTACGATTTATGATTTCAACGATTTATTAATGAAAAGTGATGATAATAAGGAAGCGTGTGAATAAATATAATCATAATTCTTGAAGAAGCAACTGCAACGTAGAAGCAACTTTCAGTTTTCGTGAAAATTTAATATGAATTATTTATGTTATTAAAGAAATCGAATTTTGTCAAAATTTTAGCAAATGTTCGATTTGAATTTAGACGAGTGGATTACTGTCTAAGAATCTATCATAAACGCCTTAATCCACGTAAGATTACAAATAAAACTTACTTTTAAGAAGAATTTCATTCATAGCATCTTATGCTTGGAATTTGGATTTTAATGATAGTTGAAATAATAAATGCGAAAGACTCCATTTGAACCTTTTGAACTTCACTATGGCGATCCCTACAAAACTATGCAAAAAAATTGAATTACCCTAATTAGTTGTATGTTCTTATACAAAAGCGCATTCATTTGTGCTGTGATTGTTCTATGCAGTATTGTTGCATTAGGTGAAACTTAAATTGTATTTCGCGTTACTTACAACATTATGAGTGATTGCACTATCCTTGGAATGGTAAAACCGTTTTGTATGGTGAATCACCAACATTTAGAAGCGGTGCAGGAAAACTTTCAGTAGCTTTTCTTCCATGCGGTTAGTTTCTGGAAAGAAAAGTGTTGGGCTCGCACTGGAAGTCTTTCGATACATCAAATTGGAAAGAGAATCGGCTGGGAGTAAGCAATCCAATGTGGTTCGCTCATTGATGAAATTCGATTAAATTTGAAAGAGAGGACACACATCGAAAACAATCTACATTATCTCAGAACATATATCTTATTCATTAGGGATTCGGAAAAGCAACAAGTCTTGAAACCACTTGGAATACAAGAGTTTAGCATACAGGTGAGCGCAGACGTTTGATTTCAAATCGAATAAGAAGCTTTTGTTCGCAGCAAAAATAAAATTTCAACGTCTAAAGAAAAAAAGATATGGACTATGAACAATACAGACTACCTATTTTCTTCTAGGAGTCTTAACTTAGTCATGACAGTCCAGATAGTCAACAGATGGCATGACGTATTTGTAATGAATAAATCAACTGCCACCGCTGATGCATACATCGAAACATTCTGTGTCCCAGATATCCTAGAAGGGCCATTCTCTGTCTCTGACTTTCATATACAGGAAACAGCCGAATTAAATTTAGCATTCAGACTATTACTGCTCAGTTCTAAAAAGACTTTCTAGGGTGCAAATTGTAGCCTAATATTCAACAGCAGTTTGAACATGTATCACAATACATTTACCAAGCCGATTTTGTTCTGTGGCACACGGACAGTATGTAAATAAAAATATCATGATTACTGTACGTCCGAAACAATGCATAACTGTTGAAGTGCCTTGATACTTATGCTAATTTACCGTTTCTTAGATAAAAAACTGGCCACCAGGCGACAACAACTGTACATTGGTGTAGCCTAGTAATAGCTCAGATTTAAAACTTAGAGCAAAATTTTACAAGAAGATGAATCGGGAAATATGAAAATGAAACTCGGAACATTGATGTAGCAGTGGGAATTATTCAGATTTAATTTCACGAAATACCCCATGAACAGATTCTACGCCAGTTGTCATCAAGACCAAGGATGATCAATCAAATTTTAACACTCTATAACATGTTCTACCACATATTTTTGCTTCCATCCCATTGACTATCAATGCCTCCTTTTTTACGGTAGATAAACAGTGATCGCGTTCAACTGTTTTTAAAACATATAAAAAAATTTTTCGGTAATAAACACTATATGCACTCAATGCAATGGTATCATTTTTCTGCATCAACCTGCTACCAAATACTTGGATCCAAAAGATTAAGCAGATCTCCCTGCTTTTAAGCCAGTAATTTTTCTGCATCGTACTGCTACCAAACAAATGGATCCAAAAGATCAAGCAGGTTTCCCTGCTTTTAGAAAAGTACGCATATTCAAGCTTAAACATCTCACTGGCTTGCAGATTTGGTTTTATAATCTGTCGACTATTAATTATTATTGGCCTGCTAACAGATTCAATCCATTAAGATTTAACAGACTTAATCCATCAAGATGGATTTGAATTAGAAATTTCAATTTTAATTCACAACAAGTTCTGCAAAATTTGTAAGGAGACTTACTTACCTTAAAAATGTAGATAGAAAGTAAATGGAACTAGCACCAAGAATAGCTTACCTAGAATGAAAAAGAAAACAATTAATAAAAATTTACATACCGGAAATGCAATTGCATTAATAATGAATTGAAATAAAATTTTAACTTCATGCTCAGGACATACAATTTAAGTAAATGGCTAATGAGGAAATATTAGAAGTTGACATGACCTACATAGCTTTAAAGAGTAGAGAAAGAATGAAGTATTTAAAAAATTATAAAATTATAATGATTATTCTTTGTATTATTCTACCATTTCCTAAAAAAGCGAATCTATTTTTCTCTAAAAAAAAAAACACAATCAGAACAAATTAAATTTACAATAAAGAATCCGAATTCATTGCTGCTAACTGCGTGATCTACTTTAAAATCTTGCACACTGAGAAACAACACATACATTTCCTTCTTCCTAATTTTATATATTACTCTTCCGCTCTTTCATTTTATTTCTAGAACATTTTCAGCGGAGACATTTATTTAATTTACTGCTTTACAAAGATGACCTAAAAGCCAGTTCTCTTTTTAGGTTCAAAGTTTTGTCTCACAATTTGCGACAGAGCTCATTGTTTTTCTTATGAATTAACTTAAAGCCATTTCCACTTAAATTTTTGACATCGATTAGCATCTTCTTTGTCATTTTATTTTTAATTAATTATCTAATTACAAATGTATTTCCTTTCTCAAAAACATTGGGTTTCATCGAAGAATTTTTAAATCGTATTTCAAATACTGGATATGATCGGTATCATAGCAACGCCATGATCAAATGGTTCATAATAATAACTTTAAATTTACATTTGAATTATTATTAAACATTTGGATATTTTGAAATACAGATCTTTGTTCACGTTCAAGTTGTCTGACTGTTCACAGTTGGGAAAAACTTAGGCAAAAAATTTCTATAATTTTCATTTACATTAATATATGTGCATGAGAACAATACTTTTACGCAAATTTTTAAAATGTAACATTTTGATCTCATACCGATCTGCAATATTAATTCAAACTTCACTCAGTTTTACTACGTACACTGCGAAAAAGGGGGGGGGCAGTTCTATATCTTTAGTTCTAGGGGGACAATTGGCGAAATGCAAATTGCGTTTCTCATGTCTCGAAATCTTGACACAAAATCGGAGTTTTTCTGATACGACACGCCATTTTTTTTCCATATTTCGATTCTACGACTCAAATTATGCCTATATATTATATTTTGTAAAATTTGGTGCGAAGTTTACGGAGAAATCAAAAGTTTATCTTGGCCTATTTTTTTCAGTTTTCGCCAACAATAATTTACTTAGCGAACTTCTTAATTTTTAGCAACCTATTTTTCTTTTCTTTTTTTTTTTCATTGCAGACGAGTGGAAGAAAAATCATCGTTCATACTTTCAAATGATTTTAACAAAGTGCGTAAACCACATTTGGCGTTATTATCGCTCAAAAACAAGATGCCGAATTTCAAAACACTCCAGTATGTAAATTCATGTATATCTTAGAAAATTTTGTATAAAAAAACTTTACTTTTTGCAGGTGTGCCTAGAAATATATCCACTTTATGACGATGTTAAACATTTCACAGGTACAATATAATACAAACATTTTTTCGAAAAATTTATACAAAATATTTAAAAATACAAATTTTAAAAATAAATCATAAAAATTGTGCGAATTATATTTGGATTAAGCCTAAATTTCGAATTCTGGAAGAAGGAATCAAGAAAGTTTAATAAAAAAAAACAGAGATTAATATATATACATGAAATTCAATTAACATGGAGGAGGTAAAATTTTGAGACCTAATATTTTAAAAACTACTCGCGCGATTTTTACAAAACTTGGCCGTATGGTATAATTTGAGTCGTAGAATCGAAATATGGAAAAAAATTGGCATGTCATTTCAGAAAAAATCCGATTTTGTGTCAAAATACCTACGTTAGAATGATACTATATATAAATCTAATACATATATATATATATATCCTAAGTCGCGCTTTCGAGAGAGGAAAAAAAGCTAGTTGAATTTCATCAATCGACCATGTAGATACAGATATTCCCCCTTTTTTTGAGCAGTGTACATACTGCCCCTTCACAAACCTAAAGTTCGCCCTCTTTCTTTCATATGCTTTTTTTTACAGAACATTTTATTTCCGATAAGAATACCGTAGTACCCATCATATAAAAGAAAAGTAAGTAAAAGAATGTTTATGTCTAGAAAGCAAATATTTCCTTGTTTAATTTTGAGTGCTTTTCTGGACTTCACTTCCTTCATGCATATTTTACTCGCATAGTCTTGTGAAACATTAAGTATTAAAGAATCACATTTCTCTCCCACATTAGATACTTAAAATCAGTTACTAAATTATATTGTGTTGTAGGGATTATTTTAATTTTCTAATAGTTATTTCTATTTTTGAAACAGTTTCCTTTAAATTCTGGTTTTCCACTCACAACTCCCTGCCAGAAGGAGATTTCAGTATCGCGATTCATGTAAATGAAGTAGAACCAGTATTTAATGGGAAATTCAATCACGCCTGTAGTAGAGCTCAGAAATTAGCTCTCAGTACAGCTATTCTGCCTTTGGGCCACGTCGTTGAGTTAATCCTATCTTACTACAGTCGGCCATAGTTTTGTGGGCCCATTAGTATTCGCCTAATAATCATAATGCTTGCCGGTGAGGCTTAATTACGGTCCAACTCGATTAGTTATCTTTGTACAATTTCGGCTAAAGTTTAGCTACTTAGAATTAGTTTAGTTCCTTATTTTCTATATTAAGTTAAAGCCCAAGTGAAGGCTTTCCTGTAAGCCCGAAAGAGGCGCCTGTAGTATTTGAGTGAATAAAAGAGTATTTTAGTCCTTCTTGGGCTTAGGTTTTATAATCGTAAGGAGACCAGCCAACAGCCTCTAGACACTTCACTAAAGTTTTAGTAGCGAACTAATTAACTAGAACTTTATAGTGTAACCAATATTTTCATGTTAGTCACCAATCCGCGCAACCGTTTTGTTTACATTTTTCACATTCAAAGATATTTACATTTAATTTGTGTTCCACACGTTAGCCAAACAAATGTACCTAAATGTCAACGACCAACAACGGTGACAAAATTAAACTGCAACTTGAACAACTGCGCTGATGATGTATAGCTTGTTATCGGTTATTGTATAATAAGACGGACTTGTATTGCCTAAATGTCTTCCATTAGATCGGAACCCTGGAATATTTATGAGTAAGTTATCAGGGGGGGGGCACGCAAAAAGCGTTCAGTATAGTGTTGAACACTTATCTAGTAGAAATCCCCCTTGAACGATAGTTCCTGATTCCCTGGACCTTCGAAGTAGGAGACCAGTGAACTTCCACTTAGACGAGAATATCTGATAACGGACAAAATCTTTGA
>KK120997.1:361700-414646 GCA_000611955.2 Stegodyphus mimosarum | reverse complement strand
ACGCATTAAAATTCTGTATAAATATCGTCGAATCTCCATTGAACGGATTCTCGAGGAACTAAGGTTTTTGTCCGTCGTAATGGAGTATCGCTAAATGGGAATGTACTCTATTTCGAGAGTCTGGTGAGTGTCCATTAGCTTGGTTCGACTAAATCTGGCATATCGCTTCTACAAGGAAATTCATTTAAAGACACTTTGATAAACATACATCCGTTAAGCATTAAGACATATTATTATTATTATTATTATTTTTATTATTAGTTTTTAGATTCGTTGATCCTCGTTTTAGTAGCATAGTTATAAGGTATTTTCTCCAGCTTTCTTCGCTTGCCTTCGTGGTGTAATGGTGAGCACGCTAAATGCGTATTCGAGAGGTCCATGGTTCAAGTCCCGACGATGGCTTTGCACACTTCTTCACCTTCCTGACATCGAAAATAACCTAATAAATCTACACTGGCGCCCGAACTAAAAACGGTGGTGGATGATGATTCTTCACCACCGAGATTTGGCGATTGGGGCCCCTAATGCCCAGTCGCCCTTTAAAAGGGGGAGTATATAAGGTATTTTTTCAAGACCTCTTCGCAAGCCTTCGCGGTGTAGTGGTCAGCACGCACGACGCGTATTCGAGAGGTCCGTGCTTCGAGTCCTGGCGAAGGCGTCGCTCATTTTCCACATATCGTGCTTTGAAAAAATACCTAATGTCTCTACATAGTCAACTCGAAATATCTCACTTCTAGCTTTCGTACATGTTACAGACTAGCGAAATGTTCAAAAGCATTAACCTACATAGCGAGCTACAAAACTCAGCTTGCAAATAAAAATAAATTATTTGTCAGAATGCAAGTACAAAATACTAAGAGACGTACTTCACTTTGCTCCTCAGTTCAGCAATCAGCGAAAAATATACCACGGAGAAGGAAAAAAAAATCCCTACAAGAAAAGAGAAAAAATACAACATTTATCAAAAGGGGAAACTTCTCTAAGTATGATAGTTTTCTATTACATTTTGGGAGGAAATCGATTTGATTTGCTCGCAAGCTCCTCTCGTTCACTAAGAACTGATAAATGTAGCTGGATGATCGCGTGTTAGGAGTAAACGGGAAAAATATTCTCTATTCAGGAAGATACAGTCTATGCTAAAATAACCAAAAAATTCCGCCGAAAGGAAAGACGTCTTTCCTTCGTAAAATATTCCACGAGCGGAGAAAAATAATTCGCTTCCTTCAGAGAGATTTTTAGTTTTTGCGTTGAAACTCAATAAACTTATTTTTTACGCACAAAAATTTTAACTTGTTTAAACTTCACATTAAATTTTCGCACGAAAATAAAACAGAGGAAATATAAAAACGGCGATATATTTATTACTAGAAATCCAAAAACAACGGCAAAAGTATAACTTTTAGCTCAGTGAAATCCATCAGAACTGTTAATAAAATAAAAACTGAGTAGGAAATACTAATTGGTTGATATATATAAGCAGCCAATTAGTGTTGATGAGTTAATTAAAGATTCAAAATGAGTAAAATTAAACAGTGATTTGTAATTATCTTCAGTTGCTGACGATAACAGAATGCATAGATTCATTTCTTAGAATAAGCAAAAAAAAATTATATCTGAAATTTTAACTTAAAATAATTGCAGAATTTTGTTAGATGAAGCTCATCTCTTGACCTTTACCAATTACAGTGGCATTTTCATACAGTTCCCAAACGACAGAATGATTGATCAAATTTACAACAGAAAAAATTATGTTATTAATATAGATTTACTTATATATTCACAAAGAAAAAAATATATGATAATAATAAATTATTTCATTTAAGAATAAAAACAACGTCATCAGAACTGTACAAAATTTAAAGTCAGACTGGCTTCAGTTTTGAAGAATACACAATTTGGAAGAAACGTAATACAAATTTCTCTCATTTAAGAGGCAAAAAGAATTTTTATTTTATAAAATTTCAATACGAGTAATGTTGTATATTTCATTCAGAATGATAAAAGTAAACAATATTTGATCATTGCTAAGCCTGAAATTTCCAGTTACGGAAAACATACAAAAACATCTTCGATAAAAGTCTAGTTAACAATTTATAAAATACAAAGGCTCCATCAAGTTTTCCGAATAGCTAAAGACATGGAATACTGCAGCTTCCTCCTGGGTTCGTTTCTGGTAATAACGTGAGAAGTTGCACTGATATTTGTCGTTTTAAATGCAAAAAAATCTAACAAAAGTAACAAAATTACCTATTTTACAATCTTTTTTTTACAAATTTTAAATAAAATAAAGATGTTCGAAACCCATGCTCATCATAAATTAATATTAACAATTGTTCCAAACCATGCTCAGGGGAAATGTATTAACAATAACTGTTCTTATGTATTACTTGCTGAAGTTATGAATTCCAGTTATTTTGCATCGCAAAATTGCACGCCACTCACGGGCAAACGATGAAATTTTGCGATCTACGATTTATATATAGAGTCAAATACCAAAAATCCGCCGACCTGAAATTCGCACTGCCTCTCAAAATATAAACATTGAATTTATAGGTTCCGGAAACCGCAGAATGGAGAATGAAATACCGAAGAAAAAATATTTATCCAATAATGACGTCATAATTACCGAATAATAATGATTCTATGCTAGTGGCAGAAAAAAGATCTTAGCCCAGAAGAGGCTTTCAGTATGGATGATGTGTTCAGATGAGCTAACACTGGCATATCAGATAACCGATGTCGAAATCATTGGCTCTGTTTTGAACTCGCCACAGCAAGAAAACGATTCCGACACCGACACAGATAATAAATTTGATAGGAGTGAGAAAATATCTTTTAATGAGGATTTGGAACATAGTGAAAAATACCTAAAATATTTAGAAAAACAGAGCTGTGTCACAGAGCAAGAGATTATGACCCTGTAGAATTTACAAAACAAAAACTTACTCTGGAGCACCTAAAGTTTTAAAAACAAACCTTTATCAGAAAAATGTTTGAAACAAGTAAAAAAAAATGAAATATTTTATGCTTTATTAGTATCTCTTATTTTTACAGGTCTCTATTGTATATGTCCTTAATGCTTTAAAATATTCCTGCAAATACTATTTAATTTAATGCATGTAATAAAATAATGTAATAATGTATATTATCGTACATAATAATTTAAGTAAATGTTTCTAATATGCCTTGTTTATTTTGCAATTTTTGTCTGAATATTATGATTTGGCTTTTCTGTCCTGAAATCCGCAAAATCCTAAAATCCACACAACCTCTGGTCCCAAGCATTGCGATTTTCTGGACTTCTACTGTACTATTTTACGGTAAACGAAGCGCATTAACAGTTAAAGGAAAACCAATTACAAAATATGAATACGAGTAGCAACAATACTAATCTAATGCGCATTATATATGCATTTTTTAATTAATGTTTACCTTTATTAACTAGTCAAATTCTGACATATAAACCAAAATATTGTGACGTATTCTGGCGGAAACTATAAAAATATTACAAGCGTTGGAGGGGGGGGGGAGAAAGATTTCCTTCTAAATGATTTTAGTTTTTGATACAGTAACGTAACCATACACAAATCTTCTTCTTCGTAACAGTGACTTTTATTTTGCAGAACGCATTTCAATTTTGCAAAAGAATTATACGGCCTCGTTACTATTTGAGGATGGTGCTAACAGAAGAATAACAGGAAAAATAAAATCTGATGTGGACACGAAGATTTCCCTGTACGGTCTATTAAATTATAGACATTTTGTATAGCGCTTCATTTAAACTTACTTTCTCAAATTATTCTTAGAGAATTCATCCCTTAAGGCAAGTTAAAAATGACATCAAAAACTGCAAATTTTTAAATTAAATATTCCGGTCATTTTTTCCGGTCATAAAACTTTGCCAAATAAAAGCACAGGAACCGTGAGATCGCATTAAAAAGAGATAGACATCATTCAGATATCTGTCGAAAATGATTTTTTTTAAAATTTTACATTGCCAAAACATGATTATTTTCATCATTTAAAACACTTTAGTAAATGGAAGTATATGATTAATACAAACGACTGAACAAATAAAAGGGCGGGTAAAAGATGGGTATATGTACACGAAATGGCTATGCAACTGTGACTGTAACGTTGTTATGTAATGCAAAAGCGTCATATCGATGAGCACTCAGATGATGACTAATGCAGATGTGGGATAATGTTATGGCGATTATTCTTCTTTTCTTATTATTTTTAATTCATGTAAGCAGATCGTAGTTTAGTAATATTTCGATGTTCTTCTACATTTGATGTCTAAATATATATATACAAGTTTGGTATTTTCCAACTGCAATAAAAGAACGTCACGAAAAAGGTCACTTTTGAATCCATTTCGTTTTGGGAATAGGATTCCTTTCTTCTATCCATACGTACAGATATCAAGCAAGAAAGTCATCCAAATGGATACGGTAGAGTTCAGAATGGATATTTCCTTTGAAATATGATATTTGAAATTACAATACTTCCTTTACTTGGCACAAGTAAGTAAAATGGATGCTGACTTTATGGAGCATAGTAAGGTGATATTTCTTCGTCGTTCAGATGTGAAACATTCATTTGCACTCATGGTATATGAAAGAAATTAATAACTTCATATTCATGAAAAATCAAACAACATGCATTCTTCAGCTGAATGCACGTAACCTGTAACTGGAATGCTTTTATAAAGATTATACCATAATTATTTCCTAAGGATACCCCGGAATATCAGCCGCCACACTCGTACAAAAGTTGCTTTTTTCAAGTTACCACACTCTTATGATATGAAAGTTTCTTGGAGAACATTGGCCGGCTTTCATAAGGGTGCTGTCACCTTTATGTCAAGGTCCCGTTATGAATCGGTCCTTTTGGGAAATGAGGTCTTATTCAAGATTTTTGAGTAAACACTCTTTTGAATATATTTTTCGCCTACATTTTACTAAATATACAATTAAAATTATTTAAATGCAATATATTATCATACAAGTTGGAACACAATTAGTCAAGATCTTAAATTAAGATTTATGGAATTAAAAACATTTCCTATTCAATACTTCGCATAACGACATTTCATTTTCATGAAAACTCAGAAAAATCTTCCAAACTTGCGAAAGTAATAGCGTAAATTCGCGCGGCGGTATAATTAATTATAATGAAGCGAGCAAGCAATGAAAATAATAGCAAAAGTTAGCACAGTATATAAAACAAAATTTAAAGTCAGTGTGAAACTTACTTAACTGTAACTGAAACACATAGCAAAAACTTCTTCTGTTTAAGCTTCTCATCCCTTTAACAACCCAGAAGTAATTGCTCTAATTGGATGAAGATTTATAAAAACAAAAAGAAATGGAGATTGTCTTTTTTATACGAAAGAAAAGATCTCATTTGTTTCCATTGTCACGTAGGAAACGAAACCAATCCACATAGTTAAAAAAATTCTTTTATATTTTCATTTTCAGTAGAGCATTGGAACGTCTTCCTGTAGAGAAATTTAGAACTTTCTTTTAGAAAAAATTGCTCTAATAATCTAATGCGTTCATGAACGCATTTCAAGGGAACTACGTCCACTAGTTTTCTCTGACAGAACCTTTTAAAATTTTATGTTTTAGATTACTTTTCGATAGATTACTTTACTTCATAAAACTGAAAGGAAACGGAAAGATTGGTATAATTCCTTAACATTGCATTGTAAAGTAATAGAAACCTTTCAGTTTAATGGGAAATGAAATAAAAGGTGATTCTTTGACCATCAGAAATGGCTTTGGCCCTGAAAACTTTATTCTTAATTTTTATAAAATTTATTGGCAGTGGTTCTATTAGAACATACCAATAACTCTCAGCAATAGCCATACGACATTCGAAATAAAAATTGCTGTTATTAATTTTGGTACCCTGAATACAAATGCGAAAGTTTAAAACTTACCAAATCCAAATTCAAACTCTGAAGGTCTTCAGAGTACACTTAGTCAAGCATTGACACTATGGCATTGGTATGCGAAATTTTTGCTCACCCTAGAATTATTAGTTCCACTATAATTTCCCTTGGAAATAATGTGCTACTTACTAATTTTTATTTATTTTCCTAATTTAATTTTTGTGACATGTAAAACAGCTAAGTAGTTGCCGAGACATTCGTTGAACAACTTCGCGACTATCTGCAAACGCAGCGGCTATATTTAAATACAAAATCGTCAATTATTAATTAATGTAAAGCCAGAAATTCTCGAAGGAAACTTCCTCGAAGTTTTTACTGTTTTCAGTTCGCAGATCTGGTGAAATAAAAAATAGTGCCATTTTACTCTGGAGAAATATTTATCTCAAACTTCATGAGCAAACTATCCAGTGCAAATTTTCTTTATTAAATAAGCGCACAAGACTCATATGGCCTTAATTAATAATGCAAAAGTCCTCCCTCCTGCGCATGTGTGTGTGTGTGTGTCTATAAGATTACATGTTTAAATTTCTGCAGAAATTATTCTTAAACTAGAAGATGAGCTTAACTTAAAATTGTGTCACGTGTGAAATTGAAATCGGCACACCAACGTGCACTTAAAATTGTATTATGTGTTTAATTAAAATTTGCATACGAACCTCAAATTGCAGTTCTATTTAATCTTAAGATTTTTATATTTCTTAATTTTTTTCAAACTTCAAAAAGGTATCTTTTGAGGCATAACAATTACAATTTAAGATTTAAAAATCATGTTTTTTAACTGATTTCCAGAAACAATAATTTGGGTAAATTTAGGTAAATTTTAAAACTGAAAACTTATTTCTTATCTTTAAATTTCGTTACCACTTTTGTCTTGATAATCGTGTAGTTAAAGAAAACGTAGTTAGCATTAAAAACATTGGAAATAAAACAAATGTAAGCAATGTTCCCAGTAAAAACATGTAAAAAAAAAAAGCATGCTCAACAGTTTACCAGGATACTGTAGATATTGCCTATAAGGCATATTTCCAACACCGAAAACTTGCAGTCCGATACTGCTAATAAGAACTGTTTTCAAGCCTTGTCTTCAGAAAATATTGCATTTTGCAATTTAACAATCGAAATTTATAGATCATCAATTAGAGGAAGGGTAAAAAATTACAAAAATTGAGTTTGTTGTTTAATTTCTAACAAGTAAATAAGTTATTGTCTTCCAGTAATTCAACTATAGCTCGACCGTCTC
Source organism: Stegodyphus mimosarum (assembly GCA_000611955.2). Classification (NCBI taxonomy): domain Eukaryota; kingdom Metazoa; phylum Arthropoda; class Arachnida; order Araneae; family Eresidae; genus Stegodyphus; species Stegodyphus mimosarum. The sequence goes on along the minus strand of KK120997.1, from coordinate 407,447 downwards.
AAACGCAACCCTGGTTGGCATTCTGCCAAAACACATAGACTCTTCCAAAAGGGGCTATTACTTGGTGCTACGTGAAAGGTCCCATGTCTTCTCTTCTCCGGAAAGAGATAAGCTGGAGGGAAAGAAAGTCCCCATCCTTCCACCTTATTTTGAGGATAATTCGGTCCGTATGGCGCATGCGTGTGTGCGCTCATGATCGCGAAAGAGGCGGTCGAACTATAGTAATAAACATGCCTCTACTCCGATAATTTAAACAATGAACTGCCATAGTAAGCCGATTTTATGAGGACGAGTTCACTCAGAATTCTCTATTACTAGGATAAGCAAGCGTTTAATAACAGCTTATTGCCAGGTGATTTTTGAAGTGCCCAAAAATAAAAATCTGTATAACATGCCTACATTTTTCTTGCTTACATATAAATTTTAAAAATTCTAAAAATTCAGTTTTAATTGATATGAAAACCTGACGTCTTTAAAAATCAGATAACGTCAAGGTGCTAAATACTGCAAAAGTATGCATTGAAAATTTTTCTCATGCCCTGGATATTATGTAAATTTCTTTCAAAACTGCTTCACAGTTTACAAAATTTCATTCGTAATCTAATTTCAAATAAATTTCATTCCCGTTCATTCCTTGTGTAAATTTGATTCATAATTATTTTCATCTCGTTAATGCTATGTATGCATCAGAATATATAGTTATTGTTATCCATTGTAATGGAGAAACGAATAATAATAAAAAAATCCTTTACAATATTAATATGGAGAATATTAATATGGATTATAAGTGAGAGTATGAATAAAAAATTCTGCAACCTTAACACACACAGTCAAACTGGAACTTAACAATCTATTTTAGCAACGATACACCTAACCTCTACATCAAATCCTCTTTTATTCGCAGAAACTTAATCATAGCTCGATGAAAACGAATATATTTTGGGAAGCCTTCGAATATACGTACATATATGCGTATCAAAAGAATAAATTTGCATCGCAGATACGTACTTTTCCATTTATAGCTGACGTGCCACTGAAAAGAGAAAATTCGATTTGAATTTCACATGGCCATTACAAAATGAATTTAAACCTTCACATCTTTTGGACCCATCGACCAACAACAATACATATTTCCCTTCACAGATATAAAAGAATATATATATACTATTTAACTTAAGAAACGAAGTACGAAAAGAAAGTGGGGCGGATTCAAAACAAAAATTCATTCGTTATATTTCTCCTTTTTTTTCTATGCAAAAATTTTATTTCAGGAATAAATACAGCGTATTTAATCGTCTTCCTTTGGTATAGTCGTTTATCCGATAAATAGGAAATGCTGACAACGTTCTATCAATCGGCGTCAGCTCCTGACAAGCAATTTGTAAACACCCGTTTCTGCTGCTCTCGCCCTCGCATTGTTCGTAGCCAGGCCGCGTTTTGTTATATTTTGTTCAAAAATTCGGAGTATATTCCGTGGGGAGTTAGCGCCACTTTTCGAGAAGACGGAGCTAAATATCGATTGGGGCCAGGAATAGCACCGAGGCATTCACCGAATGTATCTTAGTTAGTTTTTCTATTTATTTAGTGGCAACTTGGAGTAATCAAAGCAGACACTTTGCTCCTCTTAACGCTTCATTGGATGACAAAATAGAGTTGTAAAAAGGAAACTAAATTAGGAACAAATGGTAGTGGAATATTGAAGAAAGTTAGAAAAGGCTTTTACTGAAGCGTAAAGAACAATTCATATCATTACAGTAAATGCCATTCACCGAAAACTCGAGGTTATTGAATCAGAATAGGTGCCATTCAAATCATAAGTAATAAGATTTTAAGACGACAAGCTACAGAACATAGATTACTTAGCAGAAGAAGCACATGCTGAAAAAAAAAAGAAATACAGGCATATATTATAATGTGTTTCTCCCGCCTTCTTAGTATGTCTTCGTAGTGTAATGGTCAGCACACTCGGCGCGTATTCGAAAGGCCCGAGGTTCGAGTCCCGGCCAGGGCATTGCTCATTTTTCATTTACTTCTGCTTCAAAAAAGTCCTAATGTCTCTACAGTCGCGCTCGAACTAAAACAAAAGGTGGTGGATGATGTTTCTGCACCACCAGGATTTGGCGGTCCAGGGTCCTTTAGTCCCCAGTCGCTCTTTAAAACAGTGAGTATATAATGTATTTCTCTCGCCTTCTTAGCATGCCTTCGTGGTGTAATGGTGAGCACACTCGGCGTGTATTCAAGAGATCCCGGCGAGATCATCGCTAATTTTTCATATCTCCTGCTTCAAAAATCCTAATGGCTCTACAATGTGAGCGAACATTTGGAAAATATGTATAATGCATTTTTGTTATTCGTTCGAATTAATTTTTCACTTGAAAGCATTACGTGGCATTAAAAAGAGGGAGGACCTAAATAATGATTTAAATTAACGTAATGAGAATCGTTGTTTTCGAAACAACAAATGCTACTTTTTATGTTTTTCAAAAATCTTCTCCCCGAGTCCTAGTATTTAAAATGGGATTTAACAAAACTCGAGAAAGTAATAAGAAATAAAAACATGACAAATGCAAACTTCTTCCTTTACAGTATTAATAATTTAACATATAGTAACTTCACACGAGCTGTAACTAGAACGTATAATATTGTGCTGGTCTCATTTTCTACACTCGAAGGAAGTATATTATTTTTATATATAATCTATTCAAAATTTTGTCACGGCAAAATAAAATTCGTGGGCACAGTTATGAATAAAAAACTGATGGACGCAAAGAAAGAAAGCAGCTAGAAACAGACTTCAGTACGTGATGCCATTGCGTCGAAGCATAAAAACGTTAATTTACATCAATTCGCCATCATATTGTTACGTTTTTCTCTTCAAGATTTCGTGGATTGGGAGTGCATGACGACGACACTCGATGAGGTATCGAAACACAGTTTATTGGCTAGCATTTCTCAAGACAGCTCCAAAATCACGCTTACAGTCGTCGAAGAACTACTATAAACACGCTGAGACAATCAGCGGCACAGCCTTCAGGCTATCAGGCAACAACGGTAAAGACGGCTTCACGGCAAAGCACCAAAGTGTAGTTCCCTACTCTGCTCGTTCGTTCTCGGAACTCCACATACTCTCGAGACTCTCCATGCTAGAACTCGCGATGTACTCGACGATACGCTAGAGTACAGGTCCCAACTCGGTTCAGTCTTTCCCGGAGCTCAACACACTCTAAAATAAAACTCGACGAGCACTGCCTCGCGATACACTAGGAGACTCGGCTCAATGTACTCGCCGACCAACTCGGCACTAGACTATGCACTGACTCCGCAATGACTCTTAACTGACTCCTCACTGACCCAACTAACTCCCTCTCCGCGTACCAGCAGGGTTTCTATAGCTTTTGGTTTGTGTTCGAGAACGTTCTGGGCTAAACCAGGGAGAATTCATTCTAAAGGTTCTCCATTCGTCTATAGCATATAGCCAAATGGGCGATTTCTCACCAAATGTGGCATCCCTGCCTTCCCTAGCCATTTTCTGGCAACCCTAAACCTGCTTTGAGGGGAAGCTATCTTACCGCACCTGGACATTTCGTAACAATATCAAGTAGATTCTTTAAAAGCTGCCATTCGGAAAATACATAAAATCTTTTATTTTCCAAATTTAATCAATCTGTTATTCACGAACTGAACGATATAAAAACTGTATGCTACCACCTCGCCAAACATAAGACCTTTAATTTATCTTCCGTGTGTCTCTGCACATGGCTGTTTTCAGAGTTTTGCTATTCTTCATACGATCTTTATCAGTCTGTTATCAATTAATAAACTGAGCGATTTAAAAGAAATTAACGGCACCTCTTAATAAATTAAAACTGGATTTTACATTTCTTAATAATGCATCTTATACATTTAATTTACAACGCATTTAGCTGATAATATTTATGAACAAGAAATCATTTCTCAAAATTTCCCTTTTAAGTTTTTTATTTTAGTAGTAATGAGTGATGGATATGTTTCTCTTTTCGTAGCACTTTTCTGTTAATAAGGCTTCACTTAGCGCAAATATAAACGCTAGCGCGAAATCTATTATGATGGTGGCAACCCTGACTATACATAAAGCTTCAAGAAAAGAACAATTATTTTATGCATAAAGACTATATTATATATAATGTTTAATGCGCGCCATGCCTAGACCGTGCGCGATGTCGAATTTGTGCAACTCTCTGATTTTATTTAAGCGGAAGCAGATTGCCGTGTCGATCGGAACAAAGAAACTGCTATTCTCCCTATATTGTGACTGCTGAGTTGGTCGTTAGGAAGCGCTAAAGCGCTTACATCATATTTGAGAAATTTTTGTGGCAACACTGTTATATTTTATTTTTAGAGCTGCTCCTGAAACCGACACAGTCTGCAATGAATGCTGAACTCTCGTTTTGGGAGTAATTTGAAAAAGCAAAAATGGCAACTCATGTAAATAAGCCGGTAATTGGTTATGTAGTGTATCGATTGCGCACTTATTGAACTGATTTCTCGAACCATGTTAGTCTTTTGATCCCTGATTTACTTTAAAGTTTCAAGTTATTTATTACCACATGTATAAACACAAAAATTCGGCATCATGCACACAGATAAGGCATTGCGCACGTTAAACATTACATATATTATCAATGTACGCTATATAAATCACGTTCATGACGCTATATAAATAGGCTACCGCATTTGACGAATAACATTCCGTTAACAGAAAAGTACACTTTTAGTTTGTAATCTACAAGACAGTAGAATTCAATATTTTCTTTCTATTAAGCTTTGAGTAATTTTTTATTTCTAACTTTAGTCGAATTGCATACGTTATGAAAAGGCGGAAATTCAAGAATCCACATGTTCTAGACCTACAGGGTAAGTCTGAGATATATTAATAGCAAAACCCTATAAAATATTCAGTCAACATTAAAAGAGGGCGTTCTTTCTATCTAAATTATTTATATCTCCTATCTAAACTTTCTTGCGAATTTTTATTTTTCATATTTGTTTAATTAAAAAAGCAAGCAGAATAATTTTTGTAATTATTACTGTAATTTATTTTACTGTAATATTAATAATTATAGCTATGTAGGGACATTACAATTATTATTATTATTGAATTAAATTGCATTGTTGTTACTATTGTCACAAACGGACAATTATTCGTATACGATTTGTTAAACACCGTCTATTTGCTGTTATCCGAGTTATGTAAAAATCCGAACTAAAGTTGTGTACTAGAAAACTAAAGGTGTCCGAACTAGAGAAGCGTTTAAAGAAATTTCACAATTTTGATCGAACATCAAAATGTTTATTTGCCAGACTTGAAAAACTAAGGCATTTCTTGCGTCAGATCTTCAATGCATCTTCAACAGAGGATCTTTCAAGCGCGAGGACCTTTTACATTTCTCACTAGATGTTCATTTGGTAGCTTAGCACACAAAAATGTTCTAATGTTTACAGGAATGTTCCAGGAAGCGACCAATAATTTACTGCACATTTTATAACCGGCTATTATATCTACTGATCTAATTCAGCATACATCAAAAAGTTGATGTTTACTGACAAGAGGAAATAATGTAAAATGTTAAGCTGCATTCTCCTCTACATCAAAAAAGCAGTAAAATTTACCTTTACAATTCTGTGGATTTAAGTTCAGAAATAAATAAAGCAATCAGTAAACTAATTAAACGAACGTGCCGGCGATTGGTAAAGGCTTCTCGTTTCAGCATATCAATCTTCTATTATTCAATACAAGATGACCTAATTATATATGAGTGTTCACAGGAGCAGACACCTGCAACTCTACAAAATGTCTGTCATACCTACCCTGAAATTTCAGATTTTAAATTAAACAAAGGCCACATACAGCAAAATGCTTAAAAAAAGAAATCGAAGTTTCAAGAACGTTAATCCTGAATATCAAGATACATAAGAGCACAGAAGCTATATGAAATGACAGAACTGGACAAGTATGCCACAATTATAAAGTATTACGAAATAATAAGTTCGATTTTTAATGATTATATGAAATCAAAATATTCACGTGACAAAATTTAGCAAATTCTGACATTGTAAAAAATATGTGTCCATTTCTGCGTAGCATGTCCCCTGTTTCAAATATACACGCATTTTAACAGCTGATAACTGAATAAATCTTCCCTTCTTTCGAGGTCAACCGATTGAAAACATACGAAGCTCTGAACAAAGAAAATTTAGTCTTAATTCTATTACAAATTTGAAATAGAAGTTTATGCAAAAAGTAGATTAGGCAGATTTTTTAAGCAAATCTACTTATTAAACTTACAATCAGTCGAATTAAAAAATACGTTTGAAGCAGAAACTGTTCAAAAGGTCCAGAAGACCACGTACACTGTGAAAAAAAAAAGGAAGGGACAGTTTTATATCTCTAGTTCTACTTGATCGATTGACGCAATTCGAATTGCGTTTTTCATGTCTCGAAAGCGCGACTTAGGATATATATTTCATTTATATATGACATTGTTCTAATATAGGTATTTTAACAGAAAATCGGACTTTTTCTATAATAACATGCTATTTTTTTTTCCAAATTTCGGTTCTACGACTCAAATTATGCCTAGATATTAAATTTTGTAAATTTGGTGAGAAATTTATGAGGAAATTTAAAAATTTATCTTGGCGCTTTTTTTTCAGCTTCCGCCAAAGGCAAACTATAGAAATTTATAGCAACCTATTTTCCTTTACTTTTTTCCCATTCTACACGAGCAGAAAAAAGGCATCGTTCATACTTTCAAATAATTTTGATAGAGTGCGTAAATCACATTTGGCGTTATTATCGTTTATAACAAATATGCCAAATTTCAAAACGCGACACTATGTAAATTCACGTATATCTAAGCAAGTTTCGAAAAAAAAAACTCTATTTTTTTGCAGATATGCTTAGAAATATATCTACTTTAAGATGACGGTAAAAGTTTTATAGGTTATAAATCAAAATGTTTTTCGAAAAATTAAAAAAAAATATTTAAAAATACAAATTTTAAAAATAAATCATAAAAAATGGGTGGATTGTATTTGGAATGAACCTAAATTTGAAAATGTGAAAGGAAGGCTCAAATAAGTTTATTAATAAAAAGAGATATTAATAAATATATATCAAATTCAATTAACACTGAGGAGCTAAAATTTTGAGTGCTAATTTTTTAGAAACTACCTTTGCGATTTTTATAAAATTTGGCAGTTTGGCATAATTTGAGTCGTAGAATCGAAATATGGAAAACACTTGGCATGTCATTTCAGAAAAAGTCCGATTTTGTGTCAAAATACCTATATTAGAACAAAACTACATATAAATCTAATACATATTCTAAGCTATCCCCTTTTTTTGCGCAGGAAATTTGAAGAGAATGCATGGCAATAATTGAAACTGAAGAAAATCTGTGCGGCTACAGAGTCTTTAAACAGAAATTACAAAATCAAGTGTCACTGAATTTTTTAAAATGCCGTTTCATTGGAAAAATTCACCTACCAAAAGTTACCTTACAATCTCAGTGAAGATGGCTTCGACCGGAGAGTGTAATTCTGAAAGCTATATTTGCAAAGAATGCTCAAAATTCAAGATCATTTCGAGCGACTAAGTTACATTTTAAAACACTCGTCGACTAAAACTTTTGATGTCTGTGAATTTTCTCAATTTCTGAAAATAAACCATGCGCTAATATGCATAGAATTTAAATCAATCAAGGTAGAATATTTGGAATACTACTGCCTCAAACTGATTCAAATCGGTGTAATTTATGAACCGTTTCTAAGGATTTAAAATGTAATAAAAAGTTGTGCAATTCTTTAATTCTAGATTTCAATAAAATTCCTCACTTCAATTTCCTGTAGGAAACACAGAACAGAGACATAGCAAACGCGCTATGCATAATTGCATAAAAGTCCCCACACTCAAAGGCCCTTTATTGTTTTCTCCCTACTTTTTTTCTTTCTCCCGTCTTTCCTCCTTGAATAGTACAAAATGTAGAAATTTCCTGGGAAAAGAAGCTTAGGTTTCACTAAGCATACATTTTTTAATAACAACTTAAGGGAAAACAAAAATTTTAAATAAAATTAATACTTGATATCAAGAATGAAATAATTAAAGCTGAAGCTATAGGAATATTGACAAAAAATAAGTTAATATTTCTTTATTTCCATTAAGGGAATAAATAATATGTTAACATAGGAAAATCAAAGCTAACAAAAAGTATAAAATAGCATTCCTATACACGCATATTAAAAAAAAAAACAAATATTTTTTTTGAAGAAAGACCGATTAAAATATAACAAGATTCAAATTGCATCTCGAAAGCAATGCATAATTAATTGATTGAATACATCTTGCTACAACAAAATTTCAATGTTTCTAGAAAATTAATAATCCGGTGAAAAAATTACGCACAATCAACAGATTCCTCATTAAATTTTTGCACTAAAATACTGCTTCTGAAGATTCAGTTTTTTTTTAATATAAACTTCGAAATATATGCAAATGAGAACAAAAGCTCACAAGTCTAACTATCGCATATACATCTTCCGAATGAATTACTCTCAAGAACCTTCGCGAAAGATATTAATAATTTAATTTCTTAGAAGATAGCTGAGGAGAAAAGAAGAAATATAATTCATTTTAACAAGATGGTTGCCAAATTTGAAAGTGCATATCTTGCAAATATCGCAACTTAGCTTTAACCTGGCGACTTGGCGAGATAGGAATAATGGAGAAGAGCTAATATTGTGAATAAATATTTTAAGTGAAAATTCAGCAACTTTGAGCTAAATAATTTTTATAAATCTCTGCATTATAAATTCTAGATTTAATAAACGCAAATATGGGTAATACATTGCCTTTTAAAGAACATAATTTTTTAATAATAGTTTGTAAGGTTTATCCTAAGTTTATTAACAGTTATTTTAAGTTTTCTATCTTTCCTATCTTATTCTAATTTCAGCTTACAATTTCCTACCAGAATGTAAATTCAGAAACGCAGTTAATGCAAATGAGAAAGAGTACTATTTAAGTCGATACTTCACCGACTTCTAGAGAGACAGTCTGATTCCCTGACTAGCGCGCGTTTGCCTTTGGCCCCGTTCTCTCTTAGTTACTACGCTCGGCCATACCTTAGGCCCTTGCTTGGCTTCGCCGATTTAATTAACACTTAGGGGCCAACTAGTTAGATTTCTGATAGCTTCGGCTATACCTTTCAAATAGCTTAGTTAAGCTAGTTCAGTTTAAATTATTATTATTTTAAGTTCAAGCCCGAGTGGAGGCTTTGTGTAAAGTTCCAAGTACGAACTGATTGTAAATGTACTGAAAACTAAACGGTTGTAAACCCTCTTTAAGTCTTACGTGTTTTGTTCACACACTTAAGCGATTATTCGCTTGTTAGTGTTCGTGGGGTTCTGAGTTAGAACTTGAGAATTAAATAGTATAACCCCACAAGTTTCATCCTTCAAAAGAATATTTAAAGTGTATAAATCTCTACATGATAAATTCTAGATTTAATGAATGCAAAATAGGTAATAAATTGCCTTTTAAAGAGCATATTTTTTTTAAATAATAGTTGCATTCTTCAAAAAATATTTAACGTGTATTATTTGCGGTATCGAAGGGCTCGGATTCGAATCCCGGAGAAGGTATGAATGTTTGTATAGTGTCTTTGCGGCATGGCGGTACTTTAAATATATGGCGAGCCGAAAGTCCTCTCGTGTGGATTGTGATAGGGGAGAGGGGTGGGAGGCACCTAGACCACTTTCCCGGGGTGCTCTCCCTAAAAATAGGAATGGAAATAGAAGTACAACATCCTCGAGGCTCTGGTAGACATTCTTCCATGAAAGTACATGGACAAGACAACAACAATTGTGTATTAAGACAATTGTATACATTAGGGCAAATATTTAAGGTGCAAAATATGAGACGCAATTCAAATAAAATGTAGTGAAAGGTGGCAGCTCTTGAGATAATTGAACGTAGAGTAGCACGAATTTACATCAAATTCAAAATGTTTCGAGACTTATTGGCATTTAAAAAGAAGTTGGCATTTCTATTTTAAGTCCAGCCTATACATATCCATTTGTATTTCCTGCACCACCTCAAACAACTCGCTCTGTTTCAGACATAAACTTTACTGTGACTAACATATGTAACACCCCCTACTGGTGAGTTTATTGCTGCCATTACTTACTCGTAGTACATGCATCAACTCTGCTCGCAGCTTTGATATATCCCACAACATTTCCATGCTGTGGCAGATGTATATGTACGATATCCCCAATTTTTGATTAGGTGCATGACCTCTGTTCAAGATAATATGCTTCAAATCTCACAGATACATTATATTTACCGATTTATTGCTACAAATACCGTGCATGCGAAAACCAATTTATAAGTTCGGTTCTTTGGAGAAGGAGTTGAGGGAGATTGCAAATTTTGCGCAGTTTTATTGAGATGCTTGATTACTTCACACAGTGCCGTAGCGATTGTCATTGGAAAGCCTTTAATTATACAAGTCATTATAACAACAGAACTGTTTCAGTTAATTGGTATATTCATTCATAAGGAATTAGATTATTATTTTGGAATGAATTATTATGATATACTTGTATTATTTTTTTATTACATGTATACTACTAAAAACTTTAAAAAGAAATCATTATGAATGAAAAAAAAATTCCACAATGTAAATTCTTTTATTTAATGGTTAGAAAACTTTTACTACAAATCACTGTAGAAAAACGCAGACAGCGAAAGGTATTAATAATTTGCACAGACAAGCGAGCATGTTACTTTCTAAGGACAAATATACATTCGTGACTGACTATTCCGTACAATGAAACCGTTGATGGTTTTCCCACAAAGTGGAATTATAAATGCAATGTCAATAGCACTGTAAAGAAACGTTTAAGAACGTACAATGAAAATATAATAGCTTATCACTGAGTTTTCAATTCATACTTTGTTTCGTATATTATACCAAAAACACATACAAATTATTCCTTAATGATTCCATAATGTGTCTTTACAAATTTTTAAAAACACACAACATTTCTTATTACAAAGGCACAATCGTGTATTAAAAGCACATACTAATCTTATTCCGAAATGATTAAGCTACACCTTGTATGTTATTATAACTGAACTCTAGTTTTTAAGTAGTATTATTTGTTGCTTATCCTGAATTCTGCTTTAGCTTCACGTATTTGCCTCAAGAATAAATACGGTTGTGTGCATTTGTATTTAACACTGATCCAGATCCAGACAGTACGACTTTGCCCAGTTGAACATAAATTTTTAACAAGAACATACCGGCAGAAGAAGCCCAAACTAAAAGTATCTCTGTTTTATTACCACTAAACTCTCTGCAGAACTTTCCGAATATAACTTTCTTTTAAAAAATCAGAGATATTTGTGCACAGATTTGTATGGTACGTACGGATTGTTTGTACGTATTTTTTTTTTAATAATGATAACAATTTTAGATATCCGACAAGAAACCTAAAATTTCAGGCTACTCCGATCAGGTATAGTACATTAATTAAAAAAAATGGACATGAACACAAAGTGTTATTAAAACTGCTCAACAATTAAAAGTTAAGTTTAAATATATTGCTGTCCGATTTATCAAATCCAAGTCTGACAGCTGAAAAGTATCATAAACTGGAATTCTTTAATATGAAAGGGTAAAATGTAAAAAAAAAATCTATAACGTTTGTTTATTAGGATATAAGAAAAAATCCACAAAGGCTATAGGAAGGAATACTTTCGTGGAGGATTTTTTGGAGGAGGACTGAATCCGTTTATGTTCTTGAACACATAAAGGAAGACGAGCATGAAGAACGTTTCGTGATTCTTTTCATCTTCACCATCACTGTTACTCCGATCCATAAATAAATAATCATCATCCGTTATATCTTTCACCAAAACCAAATAGCCTTTCTGCAAGAGATTTCCATTCATATATATTTCAATAAATATTCGACACACACATAACCCTGCTGCTATAAAAGTATTAAAACATTGTAGAGACATTAGGATTTTTTGAAATAGGAGATGTAAAATGTAAGCAATGCCCTCGACGGGAATCGGACCTCTCGAATACGCGCCGAATGTGCTGGCCATTACACCACGAAGGCATACTAAGAAGGCGGAAGAAATACCCTATATACCCCCCCTTTTAAAGGGCGACTAGGGATTAAAGAACCCAATCACCAAATCCTGGTGATGGAGAATCATCATCCACCACAGTTTTTTTTTGGGGGGGGAGCCACCGTAGGATCATTTTATAATTTTTCGAAACAGGCAAATCGAAGAAATGAGCTATGCCTTCGCCGGAACTCGAACCTCAGCTCTCTCGATTACGCGCCGAGCGTGCTGGCCATTACACCACGAAGGCATGCTAAGAAAGCGGGAGAAATATCTTATAACAAACATTACTAAGCATAGCGAAGTACTTTTATATATGACTAACACATTTTACATTGATACGCAATATAAATATAGGGTTGTGATCTGGGAGGTACCGGATATTCCGGCGTATAACGCGCACATCTAACACAAAAAATAAGATCGAAATTTACGGGTGCGCTTTATACACGAGTACGGAAAATGATAGATTAAAAATAAGGAAAATACCAGCATACAAAAACTAGATTTTTACATGTTCCTAAATGCTTTTTATTTAAAAGAAATGATAAAATTTATGAATTTAAAAATTTTCATTATCGAATAATACGAAATGTTCTTCATGCTCGTCTTCCTTTATGTCTTCAAGAACATAAATGGATTCTTTTGATCTTCATCATCACTGTTACTCTGATCCATCAATAAATAATCATCATCCGTTACATCTTTCACCAAAACCAAATAGCCTTTCTGCAGGAGATTTCCATTTTCTTTCGCAAACCTAATTACTTTGTATTTGAAACCAGCACTGTGTTGTTTCGTTTCGCAGGAGCCATATTTACGACTAAAGGGAACACTAGATCCAAGTATATTTCAACTAAAGCAAATGGGATTTACGAAAGCCTTCGATGTTCACTTCAAAATCACGGCTTCAAATGACTACAGAAAGAGAAAACACCTAATTTCTAATTCCACGAATTCATTCAGGTTGGGAGCGCATTCTTATTCCAAGTTATATCTCCCTTTTCTCGAAACCGTACAACAGCATTCTTTTGGACATCTGCATTGAATACAATCCACCCTCTTTGTAGAATTATCTATTCTCTCAAATATTTCCCCCTACACACGTATGGTTGCTTTTATCTCTTGTCATTTCAGTACATCATGGTTCGAACGCCTGGGAAAAGCCTTCAAATGAACGACTTCAAAAGTTAAGAGTATCGCACATGTGTCTTCCATTTTTCTTTGCAAAGAAAGCGGTGCATGTTATACGGGAGTATACCTAAAAATTAATAAATGTAGTTTGAAATTATAGTTTACACCGGAATATACGTTAAACGAAAATACCTCACGTAGATTTATACTGTCATCAGAGTTCTCTACTCTGTTAAGACAAGATCTGCGCAACGAACTGAAATCGGTTACAACTTTTTCAGGTGCTAAAAAAAAGAAAGGAAAAGAAAAAAACGAAGACACGAAGGAGGAGGAACAGAAGAAAAAAAATTTGGTGCTGGAAATATCTACTCAACCTGAGGGTTTCCGGTTCGACGGAGACCAGGTAAAATCCGAGGAGTTTAGAGTGAGATCGATGTTCCGGAATCGGTTGTCAAATTGCATGACGTCGCGGCCGATTTTTTTTTGAAAGAGCAAGAATGCGGTTGCGGGGAGCGGAAGGTTTGGGGATGGTAAATGAACGAACAAAGAAAAGAAGGACACATCCCTGAGGGCAGAACTGCCTACATCTTCGTAATGAGATCTCGGTGGCCTTACATGTGACGGAGATTTATGTAACGGATATCCCTTGGCACTTCACGTTCATTGTTCTTTGCACCAGAAATCTTCAGGAAAGATCCAGACTGTAGCTTCCTTTCTCCAGACAGTTCTTGAGCGACGAGCTGATGAAAATGATAACGTAACTGACAAAACAAGGCGCTATATTTATTACACTCCTACTTGACATATTATTAAAAAGTAATACATCAAAAATTTATTTATTATTTTCTTGAAGAACACATTAATACAAGTAAGGGATGCACGCAAAACTCAGCTCTGGTCACTACAATTTTCTATAGTTGTTTTAAAAAATGTGCAATGATATTTCGAGGAGCAAATACCAACATTACTTGTAAATTATTCTGCCTGATTTCTCTTTTCCAAGTGTGATGATCATTTCCATTTCAAATCAACGTCAAAACACAGAGGTCAGATTTCTTCATCGATTGTTTGTTCTTTACTATTAAATACATGAAGCAAGAGATCTGATTAGAATCACCGTTTACATACGTCTAAGGAAGACCAAAGTGACTGATTCTTCTAAGGATGAACCGTAGAGGATAAACCGATACTGTATCGACGATTGAGAGGAAAAGTAATACAGATACAGTAATACAGTTTGTCGCACACGCATCAATTCTCAGTTTTTAGCCCAAAGGGCGTTAGCCCAGAAAGGCTATTAATTTCGTTTTCGCATTTTGCGTTGATTCACTATAAACGACCAATCACTATTTAAATTGTTGCCACCAAATGTTAGAGCCGTGTACTATATTTAAAGAAATTAAATCATGAAGAATCTGCATAAATATGTTTCTCGCATTGTGATAAAACAACGGTACCTAGAGCCATCCAATTTTGAATAACGTACGTCTCCCCCTCGAATATGGGCATCTGGAAGCCCAAATTTGGAATTTGTTTTATTATCCATTTCATATTTTGTAAAGCATTTATGAGTTTTTGATTAAGAAACTCAACGATTTCAAAGCGAGCAATGGCAACACTGTAAAAAAAATTATCTTCGGCGCTTGAGACTGTGTATCGTAAATTCTAAAGATATGCTCTTTTAAATATTTTGTGATAATGTTGTTGAATTGAATTTTATGGTTTAAGTGCGCAGAACATGTTATTTAATAAATAAAGTGAACACACAAAACGTTAAAAGGGCCTTTAGGCGTAATATAAAATCTGAAAGCTTTCATTTTTTTGTGATTATTTTTTTTTTAAATTCCTCAAGTCAATTATGCATATTGATCATATGCCAATTGCCAAAAATGTTTTTGAAACATCTCTTCACTCATCAGTAAACCAGAAGAAGAGAATTTTTGACATTGAGCAGAACCATGAAACCACTGAAAATGGTTACGTTACTTATAAGAAGTTTATTAGTCCAAAGGGATTTAGTCCCGAAGGACTATTACTTTCGTTTTGCGATTTTGCGTCGATTCACTCTGAATGCCCGTTTCACTTTTCAAATTGTTGCAACTAAATGTTATCGCTCTGCATTAAATTTTAAAAAATGAAAAATCTGCATAAATGTATGCATGTTTCTCGCATTGTGATAAAACCTAGAGCCATCGAATTTTGAATGACGTAATCCTACTGCGAATATGGGCATCTGGAAGCCCTAATTTTGAATTTGAAATTTGCTTTATTATCGATTTTATGTTTTGTAACATTTCAACGAATTTCTGATTAACAAACTAAATGATTTCAAAGCGAGCAATGGCAACACTGTACGGAAAAAAAAACATTTTTATCTCCAGCGCACGAGACTTACGGAAATTCTAAAGATACGTTCATTTTAAAATGATTTTGCGATATTGATTTTGTACTGAATTTTATGGTTTGAGTACGTAGTACATGATATTTAATAAAAAAAAGGTAGCACACGAAAAGTTAAAAAAACGCGCCTTTGGACGTAATTTAAAATCTGAAATCTTCCAGATTTCTTAAAAATTTATTTAAGATTTAATTGTTTCAGAATAAAATGATACTTTAAAATATGAATGAATAAAAAATGCAAACCTTAGCCTCAAAATAAAACTCGTGGTCATGATGTAGTCACTCGTAGAGGCACTCAGTCACTCTTCTAACGAAGGATTTTCAAATCAATTTACCTGCAGCGGAAATTACAGGCGCGTGCATTTATTGGTTAATTAACTAGCCCAGTAGTACCAAGTAATATAAGCCTGTTTTCCTCCTACAATACCCAGGGAAGTAAGCCTCTTTTCTTCTAGGTGGACAGAATTCAAATGCTCTGGTATAATTATTGAAAGAATCATCTAATTATTATTAAATTAACATACTTAAGTAATGGATAGAGGCCATTGTAAAACTCCCTGTAAAAGCCTTTTTAGCGCAATAAAGATGAGTATGCAGCGAAGTCACACAGTAACAAAGCAACATATAACACAATGTAGCTGAAAGTCAGTAATTCAAAATTGAAGACATAGGAGGGGAAAAACTCAGTAATCGTTTGTTTGGTTAATTTAATTATGGCAAAGCATTCGAGGACTATCTGCCCTTAGGTATACAGTTCTCGAGTGCTGGAAGGGATGCCTTTATGGAGGACTTTCTAAGGAAAACTGGCTTACATACACCTTACGCATGTGGAAAATTACGAAAACGCCGGTTCCGTTTTTTTTCCATGTTCGCAGCCATTCGAACTCCAGACGGAATTACCAGTGTTGTGCAGTGACTTCACCGCTCGGCCTCGTGATTACCGAGTAATCGATAAGCCACTTTAACAAGACATTCAGAATATCGCGACTAAAACGTTTAGTATTGTATGTAAGGAACGCAGGAAGAATTGCGTATGTTGATGACAGTTTTGTCGAAATATAAAAATTGTTGAAACATAATTAAAATGAAGCTATTTAGTTTCTAAATGGTGTTAATTATATCAGTTTTTAATCGTTCTAGCAGTATCATTTACAATGAATTGACAGCAAGGCTACAAAAAAAGTGATAACTGCATAAAATAATAATTTTCGGATGAATGAGATAACATATATTTAAATGTGAAAATTAAAGTTGTTATTTTTTTCACATGGTAAGATTCCCTTCTCTTAACAACGGAAATATTACATGAAAATATGAAGTATAAAATATTTAGTTGTAACGTAAGTTTTCCGCTAAAAACGTTCTTAATAAAGTTAGGGGGAAAAACATGAAAGCAGTATCTTTAGTGGAATATAGCATTAACCAAATGCAGATGCAAGTGTAAAAAAAGGTAGAAGTCCGGAGGAGAGTTGTCGAGGCTATATGGTAGGTGTAGCAAAAGATCCCATTTGAGTCCGTATAGAGTCCAGCCGTCGGAACTCAGTTCGACGCAAGAAGTTCTGCTTGAGTCAGCTCATGCTTGCATTTTTAAATATCAGTCACTGTCAAAAACGATCATCTTTTAATTCATCAGCCCGAACCAAAGTGTTCATTATGATTTTTTTTTTGACGTAGCAATTATCGAATTAATCCATGCGTTCTCACGTAATGAAAAGAAGGATTACGGATATTGTAAGGTTTTAGTTACACTAACAAAGTTTTATTTTTAATTTTACTTTTTCTATCTCTTCTCATTTCGACTTCCCGTTAGAATAACCGCGCGTTTGAGCTTTATGGTAATTTGAAGTGGAGCCAAGTTATATTTAAGCGAGAGATAGGAACCTCTTAGTGTGAGAGAGCTTTTAGTCTCAGACCACGGTTACTCTATTCGACGTTGCCTGACTAGCTAGCATTTAAATTCTAAGCCGTAGCGCTTTTACGTGATTGCTTATTGAAGTAATTCCAAGTGCGTCAGTATTAGTTAAATCTTACTACGCACCATTTAGTTTAGAGGCCAACCTCGCGTTATAGCGCTGCGAGCAACGACTACTTAATTTCTAATTAGTTTTAGTTTAAATTTATTTGATTGTTCATTTTAGACCCAAGTGCCATCTCTACTTTCTGTATCCCTCCCGAGTTGGGAAGTGGTTGTAAACAAGTGTGATTTAATAAAAGAGGATTTTAAATCCCTTTAAGTGTAGTTCTTCTATCACTTAATCACAATATTCTAGCACAGCACATAGCTGCATTCAGCTCCCTGTTCCAGATCAGGACTTTAAGCTGTCACGAAGATGTTTTCCAAGAATATGCACCGAACACTCAGTCCTGACAATATGTATTTCCACTTTCTTTAATATCCACTGCAATACATAATTTTATAATATCTTTTATTTTTTACTTCCTTGCACGAAGTAAAAAGGAAGTATTGTAATCGCGAAAAATTTCGGGTGCCACATTTCAACGAAAATATCTATTTTGACCACTATCGGATGCAATTTAACGATGCTTTTGAGTGAAATCTATGCGTAAGGACAGAATAAAAGACTCTTTTTCCCCAAAATAATTATAAAACTGATTTCAAATGGATTCTGAATAGTTTTTCTTCGTGGCGTCTGTACGTATGTATGTATGTATGTATGTATGTATGTATCTCGCATAACTCAAAAATGACTCATTTTTTGCTTATTTCGCATAACTCATTTTTTGATTTAAAAATGATTGAATTACCTTGTTCTTATCCTTTGGTTAAGATTTTTATGCCCTTAGTTAATTTTTATGCCCTTAGTTAGTTAGTTTTTCTATATCTTTCAATTTTTAACGAAAATATTTTGAACTTTTATCTATTTCTGCCTTACCACGAAGTGAGAACTGAATTCATTAGTAGCGCATGCGCATTAGGTAAGCGGCGCTAAATCGTCTGCTAAGAACTGTTTCTTTTTTATTTGTTTAATTTCTTTTATACATCGTTTTAGATTTATTACAGTATTTGAATAGAACTTGTGGTAATTCTTCAGATGCTATAATTTTTGCTCACTCTGACTTATAAAATGGATGAGATGTAGCGCTGTTAAGTGAACCTAGCGCCGAAGTGTCGCTATGGTAAATAAATACAGCGAACTTTAAAGATTGCATTTATTCTGTTATGGTTTATGCGCTGTCAACGAAATAGATTTAATTCAAAATTCGTCAACTGTTAATTCAATATGTTTAAAAGAAATGCAGAAAATTGCGTATAATTTAATATTCCGTACAAGGAAGTCATATGGTGTACATATCAGATTTTATTATTTATATAATGCGTTCAACTTTTACACGGAGTGCCGTGTATATCACAAGGGATTTATTTTTTTTAATGAAATAATTTTACTATCTTCCTTGTACTACACCACACTAGCAATTAAGTTTTGTCAAGCGAGTTAATAATCGTTTTATTATAGTTCTGTGCGATTCATTTGCGGTTAAGTAACCGTCACTCAGCCGTTTCTATACCGGTAATCGAGACTCTACTCTATGTTGGCTCTATTATTCAACAATTCCTCTGCAAAAGATAATTCTTCGTAAGTAACTCCTTCGCTGCATATCTGTCAGTCTTCAGTCTCAAAGATAAAATTTATGCCTTGGATACTTCATATCTAACCCCCGTAGCTGGTTCCTTTCGTTTTGCTCTAGGAACATTCCTTCTCACCGATGTCTACGTGTTTTCTCTCTATTAACTACGACATTTTACACTAAGAATGAAACCTGATATGGCCAGCATATGATCTGTTGTCAATTCTATTTTATAAATACAATGAGTTTTATCACTTTTGGTTGGTTATTTGTAAAGAAAGTTTGTTATTCTAATAAATAAAATGGTCTGTAATACGAAATTTTGAGTTATATTTCATCAGGTATAATTGGACATGCGTAAAAACTGATTTTATATATATATATATATATATATATATATATATATATAAAAAAAAAAACATATATACTTTTTTTTTTTGAAAATAATCAAATGTTTACCCCTTTATTTCATTTTATGAAAAATTTCAATTTATTGGGCCTTTGAATAATATGTAATTTAATTAGTTTTAAATTAAAGAAAATCAAATGTTGACCATACATTTAAAATAAATACTTTGAAACTGATGTCATTATTTAATTTTCTTCTATGTTATTTCTATAGTATCAACAAATCTAAATTCATTTTAATGTGCAAGTACATACCCGCAATATTTGCGTATCAGTAAATAATACTGGTTAGTTTTTGAAATTACAGCTGCTAATGACTACTGTGCCTTCCTATATCAGCAAGAAGTAACAGGTGTTTTCAAATTTGTTATTGTGTTTCCATCATCAACAGTGTAATAGAATAAGAAGTACATTTTTTGTTAACATGGCCTGCATTACATTTGAGGTTATTGAAATCAAGCGCTGTTAGAAATATCACTCTTTTCTCTGGTGTATAAATAAATATAATGTCCAGATATAATAGAAATAGTCTTAATATTTGCTGCATTATTTTAGATTAAACTCTTATTATAGTGATTCCATATTTTTTCAAGAGAATTAGTTCAGAGTTCCAAGTAAAGTACGAATCCTGGTTTATTATATATAGTAAAAAAATAAGTTGTTATATGTCTCAAACCTGATTGTACATGCAACGTAAATGGATATGCGAGTTTTAAGCATTAAATTAGAGAAGTTTTAGGTTATATTATAATCATTTCTTTTCACATAATAACCTTTTCTTTTTTCTTTTCATAATCATTTCTTTGTTCAGACGTTCAAGAAAAGTAGTACTTTCTGTTTACAAATTTCAACCAAAATCTTAATATGCTGTTCCCACTAATATAAAGTGCTTAAATACTAAAATTAAAAAGCTTTCGCATGCATTTAAATATAGTTTTTTTATTAAAAACTTTACCAGCTGAAAGTAAAATATCACTTCCGGTTGTCCATTAAAAACTGTTATGATCTTCCAGTAAAGTACCACTTCCGTTTCTCTTATTTTACCCCAAATCTAATCAACTCTTCAAACGAATGCAGAGAGCTTAACTACGGAAAATATAGTATTTAAAAATTATACATACATACAATATATATAAGGATTAAAGTGGACGAAAAAATCGTTATGCACGGACACGATTCGAGTTTATTAATTAAAAAATCACTACCGAATTTTTGGATTGAAAATATAACCTTGCTTACCAATGCATAGAAGATGACGGGAAGTACACAAGGCCAATATTGAAAATGTTTCTGAACATAATACTGAATTGATGTTCTTTCTGTAATTCTTATTTGTTGCCCTACTGTCTAAAAAGTTTCTATTTAATATGAAGTTGAATATCAGCACTCATATATTATAACTAATATAAAATATTTACATTGCAATAAATCAATATAAATATTTGTGCATTTTTTTGTACCATTATCAGTTTGTAGATAGAATTTTTCGTGATTTTTGTTACAGTAGATTTGCATACCTTTCTTTTTTTACGTCGTTTTGCCTTTATTTTGTTCAGTGTATAATTATTGCACATTACTTTATTTTGCAAAAGATATTTTAATTAGCGAACGACGTTAATAAGATGTAAGTTCCTTTTTTAATTTTTATTTTTTAATTTGACATTTTTTTCGCACACAGTGCACTTTGCCACTATCCTTCTAGTTTTTGTTTTCCATATGGTTTGTATTTTTTATTTAATTTGCATTATATACATACATGGCACAAAACAAAATTTAATGTTTATTACATAACGATCGCGTTATTGCAAACTATCAAGGAGAATAGCGCAGGACGAATTAATTATGATTGGAGATCTGTGTATATTGTAATGAAGTAAATTCGATTGTAAAGTTTCTGTACATAGATTCTAGCAACTATTCTCTTAATAACAGGCCATTTTAGATTTCGAAAAGCCGCTAAAATAGCTAACTTAGCATGAAGATTATTCTTTCTATTTTCTTAATTTTTGCCATATAGTATATTATAATAATTTACATCTAGTTCTAACAATAACGGCTACTTTGCGCCATTTTCTTTTGCGGCCACCTCATATTTTCATTTGTCATATCATAGACATCAGAATTTTCACTATGCTTTGAAGAACATAACATTATTCTTTCTTTCACAGACCAATAAACAGTATTCTTTAACATGAAATTTATTCGCAAAGTATCAATTTTTCAGCCTAGCTACTTTCATCAACAACATTAGAATTTTAACGAGTAGGAGATCTATCAGTTTGTTCGCGAAACACGCCTTTTTATAAATGCTTACATGTAAGCATTTAGTTGAAAATTCTTAGCCCAAAATTGGTACACAGCTTTAAATATTACAACTCTATTACGCAGTAAAGATGCATGTTCAGTACCTAAATTTAACAACGCCATTTTTCCGTAAAAGTATTTTGGCCTGAAATTGCGATTTTGAAACTCTCAGAAAATATTTGCAAATAAATTTTAGAAATGAAAAAGTGGCTACAGTAAATAATACTTTTATATTTTGACTTATTTTTCTAATTATTTGAAACATTAAGACGTGGATAATTCTAGATTTATCAATTTTATTTCTTATTGCATTTTTTAATTGCAATTTTTCCTTTTTGAAAAATGTGCACTTTATCTTTATGTAAACAGTTTTTTAATTTAGAATAATGATTTAGCAAAGTAGTGTTATTTCTGGACTTTTTCAGAATTGATTAGATATTATAAAAAAAATGAATTTTCTCTCAAATGGTCTAGAACAGGTGTAATCAACCTTTTTATGCCTACAGCCCACTTTGTAGGTAGCAAACTTTTCTTACCGCCCACCGTTTTCCCAGTAACTTAATTTAGCGTAAATACAAAGTAATTTTAAGAGTGAACGCTTAGTAAACATACACTATATAGTTAAATTTATCCATTTATTTATACTTTGCTCGTATTTATAAGAGACAGAAAATTAATGTCTCTAATGACTAGCCGGGACATCTCTTCCAGGAAACTGTTGAAAGGAGAAGTTCGTGTTTCGGAGAATTTCTCCTAGCCTCACGCTTTGTTAAGATGTAATAATCCCATTAGTCACAGAACAACACTTAAGAAAAGTGGCAAAGACTTGTAAATAAATGGAAACAGCAGAGAGCTGCGCGAGGATGAACGGATTTTCATCATCGGATGGATAAAACCGCCCACCACCTCTAAAAACCCACCATTAAAGCTTAAATCGCACACTACTGAGCGGTAGGGACCAATTTGACTATCCCTGGTCTAGAAGGACAGAAAGGCTTAATCAGTATTCCTTGATTACTGTATAAGGTATTTCTCCCGCCTTCTTGGCATGCCTTCGTGGTGTTATAGTCAGCACACTCGACGCGTATTCGAGAGGCCCGAGGTTCGAGTCCCGGCGAGGGTATTGCTCATTTTTCACATCTACTGCTTCGAAATAACCTAATGATTCTAAAAATGAATCTGTAATGACAGAAGGCTAACGTCTCCTGACGATGCCAGCCTTCATTAAATTTTTTAATTCAATTCAATTTTAGCTTCAACTATTTGCAGTATATTTAACAATTAACTTAATTTATAATCGTATTTTCACACTCAGTGCTTTTTCACTAATGAAACACGTTTAATTAATCTACAATTGGAAAAATTATATACATACATATATATGTATATATACAAAATAAAGATAAAAGCAATAAAGAAATATGAATATGATTGCTTAACTGAATATAGTAAACCAAACGAAAGCTGGATGCTTAAAAAAGGGATTCCAGCGTGAACGGCTTTTTCAGAGAAATTAGGCTGTATTTACGTTACGTATGGAAAAAGTTCTTAAAACACGCACGCATCTAGATCGACATTTGGAATTTAAATCCCGGTTGATCTACCAGTATTCAGTGATCTCATCCACTCGGCGTTTATTATGTCAAATTTTCAGCTTATTTCACGCATAAGCAAATCATCGCTCTAATTTGAAAGATAAATTTAAAATTTTATGCCATGGAAATTGGCAGCAGTTTTCTGATTTAATGGTTTGTAGGGCTACGCGAATACCTAATGCGTTGACAGCGGAACTGAAGGTCGCACAAGAGGTATGATTACGCAACAGACGTTCCTAATGCCAAAAATATCCAAAAATGATAACTACCATTAATATTTTGGGAAGGAAGTAACACAAGTAGATAGTTAATACTGTTTTTAATAGTAATTTACTTTTGGAGATGTTATGCAATCTACAGCTTTGCTGTTGCTATTCTTATTTGTTCACAGCTGCCATATGAAAGAGTAATGATTCAAATTAATATTTATTTCCTTAGTTATCTCTTATAGTCATTATTTAAAAAGCATAACTCTAATAAATACGAGCATAAAAATCTAATTTCAGAGACTTTCCGCTAAAAATAAAGAAATTTAATAGAGTAGGAAAATAATTTATTTCTTTATTTAAACGAAAGAAATAAAATAAATTTCTGCAACATCACATAAAGGGTCGTAGAAAGCACATTAATAAGGAAAAACAGAATTTTCTATTAACTATCCATCTTTATTCTTTTATATAAAATAAAACGTTAATTTAAATAAAATGAGTTATGGGTTTAATTAACTTCCGCGATATAACAGGCGCAAAACATTCTTCAATAAAAATTCTCCCAAATGTTTTCGAATTAATCGATTCTTTTAATTAAAAGCAGGATATTTCATTAAAAGATAGACAGCATTTTATTAACGGAAAATAAGCTTTGATTAAAAAGCATCTGAACCAGTTCATATGTTTTCAATATTAACTCAAATGTCAAATGATCTTTCCCAAGCCTAATATCAATTAAAAAAATCTCATAAGCAGCAAAATAAAACAAAAGTGACAGGAACAAATGTGCTTCTGTTGACTAATGAGAACTTTTAATTACATCAAAAGAAATGTAATTAGTTCATAGTTTCATATTTAATTTAAGAAAAGAATTACTTCCTTTCACAAACCGTGACGTCACACAGAAAAGAACATGCCACCAACAGAGAAAGTATTTCATAGAAATAGGCACGCAATTCCTATAAAAAAGAAAGAAAAACTACAGCACCAGCTGCAGTTAACACATAAAGCAAAACGAAACTTTTTGCAAGAGCGGAGTTTCTTTCAAAATACTGCTCGGGTTTCTATTGGTAGTTTATTTATGCAGGTTTTTCCAACACATCACAACATTGCCAAATTCATGCAGAACATTACAATTCATAAAAAAAATTTCTTATGAGCAACATTCCCATTCTTCGCTCTACCATTTTTTATCATTATTATTATCATTTCGTGAAATTCCTAAAAGTTAATACACGAATCCCAACATCCATGGTTCTCACTGACTCACGAATAGCATGAAAACAAATTTTCAACCCATTACTTACGAAACTTGCAAGCGGTCATATACAAGGTGGTTATAATTTAAGTGACCCCTATTCAGACCCCTCTAAAACTCGTTCTACTAATTAAATTTTATTGAAACTTGATATATACGTTATATGGACCATGGGGAAATGATTTCTGCAATAAAATAGTTCAAATTTTGACCACCAGGAGGAATTGCTGCACCTAAAGAAGGACAAAAAGACTGTCAAAATCATTAAAATTTATTAAATTACACAACGTCCTCATAGTGTGCTCCATTGATATTCATCATGTGTTGAAAGCGCATTATAGGGTGTTCAATGCTAACGCGAAGAAATTCTCGAGGGATTTCAGCAGCATGGCGTCTAATGCTGGCTTTCAACTCGGGTAAGTCCTAATTCCTCCTCAATAAACACTGTCTTTTGGGAATCTCCACAACAAGAAATCGCAGAGATTTAAGCCGGGTGACCAAGGAATCCAGAAAAGCTCGCTGGATATTACATGTTTCTCACCAAAGTGAGTATGAAGCATTTCTTTGACTTGGTGCCCAATGTGCGAACCTACTCCATCTTGCATGAAGACAGTGAGTTGTCTGCAAACTTTGCCGTTGCTGTAAAGCGAGAATGACTTGCTGTCAAAGGAGTTCGTTGTACTGTGCACCCGTGACAGAACACGTTTTAGGACTTTGAGGAGTGAGAGTTTCAAATAAAAAAAGATCCGAGGATAAAATCAGTAAATCCATACGGTCAAGTACTCAGAATTCAATGGTTATTGATACAGGATATTAGGAGGTGAAGCACCCCATACGCGGGAATTTTGATTATTCACAGCTTCATCTAAAGAAAAGTGCGTCTCATCTGACGAGAGAATTTTCTAAAGCCATGCGACATGAACATCCATTCTCGCCAAAAATCGGCAACAATTTCATAGCTTGTTTGGTGGTCTTGGGGTAGCAGAATTTGTACCTATACGGATACCATTTTAAAACGGATTACTGAATTTTTCGTACTGTCGAACCCTTGTCACTATGCCTCTGGGACATTTACGCCGCCATTTAAACGCAGCCTTAGTCTTTTAGTTATGCATTTGTCGTATATATATATATATTTTTTTAAACGTTAAGCACGGAGAGGAAAATGCTAATTTCCGGAAGCCAGTCAGAATTGAACAGGATGCAATTCGCTGCAGAGGTAAATGGAAGTATGTAAATATGTTAGGTAACAGCCAATCGCGCTTTCATGTCAAGAAATATGCAAAAAAGGCCGTCTTATAAGAAGCCAGCTTTATGAAGGGATATACAAGTTGATTGTAAGTGCTGAGAGAAGGTGTTACAAACTTTCGTACAATTTGTTTTCAAGACATACGTGTTTCTATGACTTCCAGAAGACGAATGGAAGATTCTGAGCGCTGGCGTGCTGTGGGGCGCATTGAAGCAGGACAGTCGATCACAGATGTTGCTCTTTGCTTCGGCGTTCATCATTCTGTAATTTCACGTTTATGGAAATAATTCCAAACCACACAGACAGTTGTCCGAAGGCCCGTAGCCGGTCGCCGAAGGGTTACAATCCCCGCGGAAGATCGATATATTGCTATTGTAGCCAAGCGGAATCGCAGAGCGACCTCCAACGTGTGACATCTAGGGTTACAGCGTCCATTGGTAAGGCGATATCTGCAGCTACTGTACGCCGAAGATTACATATGAGTGGACTGCACGCCAGGGTACCTGAGTTTGTGGTCCTCTATCCGTCCAATCAAGAGGGGCACGATTACAGTGGTGCCTGGAACATATCAACTGGAATGTGTCTGACTGGAGCAATGTCATGTTTACTGATGAGTCAAGATTTGCTCTGGAGCCAGATGACAAGCGTATAAGCATATGGCGTGAACAACGAACACGCAATCAGTCCCAAAACATCACCGAACATCACGCATTCCGAGGCGGAAGCATTATGATGTGGGCAGGGATTTCATTAAGATACCGCACCGACCTGGACATCTTTAAAAGGGTTTTTTGACGGCTGTCCGGTATCGAGATGAAGTCCTAGAACTCATAGTGAGATTGCACGCTGCAGCAGTTGCCCCTACTTTTGTTTTAATGAACGATAACGCACGTCCCCATAGAGCTGACATCGTCGATGACTACCTGGAGAGTGAAGGGATTGCGCGTAGGCACGGCCAGCATATTCGCCCGACCTTAATCCCATTGAAAATCTTTGAGATTCCCTCGGCCGTGCCGTATCTTCACGTTTCCCACCTCCAGCCACTCTTATTGAGCTGGAAACTGCTCTACAAGAAGAATGGCGATTGCGTAATTCTGCGGTGGGTGACCCCCTAATTGAAAACATAAACCACAAGGTGTAAACTTTGTATACAGATGAGGAGGGATCACATACCCTATTAGTGTCCTTTTTTTACATTTTATGCGGTTTATTTTCACTTTATACATAATTCTGTTTACGTCTCCAGTATGTCATTATCTGCAAACTTACAAAAATTTAATATTGTTTTCATTTCTGTATATAATTGCTGGTTTTTTTTATGCATAAATATATATGCTACATTCCTGCCGAATTTTGTGTCAAAGCAGTATTTGTTGATTTTTTTTGCACTTTACATCTTCGTGCTTAACTTTTGGAAGTGAGTGAGTCAGGACTGCGTGTTCGGTGCATATTCTTGGCAAACATCTTCTGACGTGAACGTGAAACACTTTACACGATCCTGATCTTGAACAGGGAGTTGAATGCAGCTATGTTCTGTGGTAGAATATTGAGATTAAGTGGTATAAGAACTGCACTTTAAAGAGATTTAAAATCCTCTTTTATTAAACCACAATTATTTACAGCCACTTCAAAACTCGGGAGGGATACCGAAAATAAATGACCGCCAGTTGGGTCTAAACTGAAAAATCAGATCATTTAAACTAAAGCTAAATAGAAACTAAGTAGTCGTTGCTCACAGACCTATAATGCGAGGTTGGCCTCTAAACTAAATGGTGCGTAGCAAGGTTTAACTAATACTGACGCACTTAGATTTACCTCAATAAGTAATCACGGAACAGTGCTACGGCTTAGAATTTAAATACTAGCTAGTCAGGCGAACGTTGAATAGAGTAACAGTGGTCTGAGACTAAAATCTCTCTCACACTGAAAGGTTTCTACATTTCGCTTAAGTAGAACTTGGCTCCACTTCAAATTAGCATAAAGCTGAAACGCGCGCTTATTCTAACGGGAAGTTGAAATGAGAACAGATAGAAAGAGTCAAATTAAAATTAAACTTTGTTAGTTTAACTAAAACCTTACAAGTGTACATTAAAACTATAGTACATTATAGCATAGATATCAGGCGAAGTGCATTTAAATCTACGTTTAATTTTTTTATATAACGAAATAAATCCAAATATACGGACGGGCGGCTATAATCCATTTAAATATTTAAAAAATCTGGATAGAAAATATTTTTCGTTCTCCACTCTTTACTATAGCTCAAATAATTATTTACTGTAATATATAAAACAGATTTAGTTTTTTCCTATATCATGTTTTAATTTATTATCGACTGTACCATTAACAAAATAAAATGTTTTTTATAACCGCAGTATGAAACACACTAACGCACGTTTTTCAACAGATTACTCGTTACAAAAAAATTACTTAGTTTAGTTTAAGCCCTTAACTTATTCAACTGCAAAAGCAATGCATTCATTTTGTGTTTGCCTATAGAAAAATGAAAATATATATTTGCATATTTTTCTATAAAATGCAGGCTAATTTACAAGTCTTACAAAACACATTCATTTAAATTGTTTTTACAGTTTCTTAGAAAATAGTAGCATTATGTTGAATTATTTTTCTACCTCATTTAAAATCAAAAATAAAAAAAATACAAAGTGTAATAATTAACTTTAATTTTACTTCCCCATGAAAGAAGAAGCACTCCAAATAACTGAAATAATTAAAACTGAATTTCTATGAAGCTTTGCTTCTCTTTGTAAGTGGAAAAAAAATCATTAATCGTGTTGTTACATTTCATTTATAATCCATTCGTCGCAGTATTTAAAGCACTCTGGAAAGAAACGAAATTTTAACAGGAAATAAACATTTAACAAATGCGAAAACATCCAAGAGGATCGAGGAAAAACACATCTTATAAATGAAAGCAAATAAAATAAAAATCAGAGACAGAGGCGTAGAACTGCAAAATGATGTAAGAAAAGTGAAGCCTGTAATCCTGGTAGCAAGGGGCCAAGTGCAGAAACAGACTCAATAACGTAATTCAAGCACTATCTCCAACGCGTTCTTGAATCCAAGACATACGTCTTGCTGACACTTCTCTACGATCTTGGGAGGAATATAACCACCTCCCTCGGAAATGCACTCGGTACAAAGAGAGGGGAAGTACGGAAAAGAGATAGCGGGTGCTTTCGTTCGAAAATAAGCTCGGGATCGGTTGGGGAAAGAATAGTTGCAGCTACCTTGTCAGCAGAAACTCGCCAACGCATTTTTCAAAATGATGGTGGGAACACCGGTTGAGGCGAAGAAGATGCATTAATAATGAAATGGATAGCACGGAATATTACCTGTGGCGTTGAGTTTAATAACATGTCTTCGTTCATGCAGCTTTGATACAAAGCCTCAAACAAGTTTCCAAATAGCATTTAGCAAGAATTCTAACACAAAAATATTTGAAAGCCATAGAAATATCCATAAGCTTGTCATAAAAATACTTCCCCTACGAAAGTGACACATGACAAGATTAAATAACTAGAAATACATAGGGATTAGGAGCACATATACACTTCGTGAGGTTTGATATCTGCATATAATTTTTGATTTACTCAAAGCTGAAGATTGTTGTTGACCAGAAGCTTTACTGAGAACATGAAGAGCAGATTAGCGAAAGTTTTGCATACTCTAAGTATTACATTATTAGTCGTATACCAACATAAGTTGGGAAATAGAAAAGGCTTTAAAACAAGGATGAAAAGTACTGGAAAAAATACACTATATTCATCGACATCTACGAAATGCTTAGGCTGTTATTTTCACGATAAATGCTGTAATTGTACAGGACATGGAATATTGAACGTTTTATACATATTATCAACACTACGTGTCAAAAATGGAAAGAACATATGAAGAAAATTAACAACAAATATAATAATAATTTTACATCTACGAGTAAAAAGATAACGCTTCTTTCAAATGCACAGGCAATGCTTGCTTTAGAGCAGCAAAAAATATTTCATCAATGCGATTTTTTTTTCAAGAAGTTCTAGATGTTTCAAGATGTTTTTTATGAAAATTCAGATCACTAATTAAATAAGAACGATCAGAAAATTCATCGCAAATAATATTAGAATAATATTTATTATACAATGCCGGAAATTTAATTGCTTTGAAAGAAAAAATATAGCTACATCAAATGCTTCAGCCTTTCCTGAAATGCTGTGATTTCTCTCTACATCCCGAAAGAGATCTTTACAAAAGTAGAGGCAGGCACTTGTACGTAACTTATGTTATTATTCACAATTTAATGTGTTGACTAAACAGGAAATAAAATTATATATTACTGCGACAGAATATGTTTTATTATAATCCATAATTTATTTGCATTGAAAAACTGCACTTTTAGAGATGAAAAAAATATTTATGATATTGTAAGCAGACACTTGAAAAACTTGAGCTCACCACAACATTATCAGAAGCAGATGCTTACGAAATTATTACTGTAAACGTTAACCACAAGATTTAATTTTACCTAGATATAATTTAATACTACATTATTGCATATGTTTAAAAGTCTTTCACTGCGAATATTGCCATATTGAATCATCAAGTGCTTGAGCACTTATACCTATGAAAATCCTGTAATTTTACAACAGATCAGCATATATTTTGCAGCAGTAAATGATAAAATAAGATTAGCATCTACACGTATTTTATGCTGCATGATATAACTAATTGTCCATGAACACCAAACATTGAAATTCATAATCAATAAATTTCAATAAATCCGTTAAATGTAGAATAAGATTCAATAAATGTTAAAAGAAAATTAAAATAAACTATTACAAGAAAAACCAAAATAACTAAAGTAAAACACAAAAAGAACATGAAAGAAGAGGAATCCGGTCAACTTCAATATAACGTCGTCAGGAGGAGGATACACCCGATATATATAAATATATATGGATTATTAGAATTCCAATGATTTATTGGACAAATATTTGTACACGTGCATTTAAGTACTACCTTAATTAAAATACTAAAATCAGCAAACCTGCACATTCACCGAAATTTAACTTTCAATGAAAACTTTTATAACATTTTATTTGAGCAAAACAAAAGCATATGAGAAAACCATACACTCAAATTCGAGCCATGGCAAACTTATTAACCTTTTTTCCTCCTTCCGTAACCTTTTTGAAGTGATTTCAAAAGCACTGAAGAGTAGACACAAATAAATGCAAAATGATTCAAAAAAGAATAACAGATTCTGCATCCTTCTAGAACTGCTCTTTCTAGAAATGTTTAATTAGAGATCAAGGTAATTATCAATTATTTTTAAGACACTCATTAGAAATCACAAAGGAATAAACTATGTTTCAAACACATTTCAGAAACGTAACAGAACTAAAAAAAAAAAAATAGGAAAGGTTTCCGATTTTAAATTACGTTTTTTTTTTAACATTTTGTGTGATACTTTTTACTTATTAAATACTAAGTTCTTCGCGCTTAAACCATAAAATTCAGTTCAAGACCAATACCACAAAATAATTTTTAAATGAGCATATCTTTAGAATTTCCGATACACAGTCTCGCACGCTGGAGAAATAAATATTTTTTCCGTACAACGTTGCCATTCCTCGCTTTGAAATCCTTGAGTTTGTTAATCAAAAATTCGTTAAAGTTTTACAAAATATGAAATCGATAATAAAACAAATTCCAAATTTGGGCTTCCAGGTGCCCATATTCGCAGGAGGATTACGTTATTCAAAATTGGATGGCTCTAGGTACCGTTGCTTTATCACAATGCGAGAAACATATATACATTTATGCAGATTCTTCATTATTTAATATTTTTAAACATAATACAGGGCGATAATATTTGATGGCAACAATTTGAAAAGTGAAGCAACGCTTGTAGTGAATCAAGGCAAAATGCTAAAACGAAATTAATAGTCTTCTGGGAAAATTGCCCCTTTGGATTAAAATTTTTGAATAAACTAAAATCGCAATTTCAACAAAGTTTGAATGTAAATTAATGGATGCAGTTAAAAATTAAAGGGCATTTATGATCTGCATTAAGTCGAAAATTAAAGGAGGAATGTAAAACTTATTCAGTCAAGCTCGTTTTTAAAAGTACAGACATATCTAAAGCAATCTTAAAAGCCATTTAATACTGCACCCAGATGAATTTGAAACGTAATTTGGTAATTACCGACGTAATTATCACAAGTAATCAAAAAGTATTCAATAAATTAAACTGATATCGATATAATACTGTCCTCGAAATGGTTAATTTCATTTACAACCTACAAATGAAGAAGAATTTAAGTTAAATAAAACTTAGGTACTCGTAATTAAAGAAAAAAAAACTTACTTTACAATAATTCTAAGTACTTATCTGAGCAAAATATTTTAATTACATTACTGAGTTTTTAAAAGGAACAAAAATCCTATGAGGAACAAAACATTAAGGTTATGAAACAAGTGGTTAAAAATCAATTTAATTCAAATTCAACTAAAACACGAACGAACACGCAGTTTTTTAAATATACACTGTTATTATTTAAAACTAACAGACATAAATTTTTACGAAAAAGTGATTTATGATTTCGGCCTTTACTGTAACTTCGCCTTCCCGTTTCCTCACCAGAATGCAGATAAGTTACGTATGAGGATTTTGCATTATAAGACAGAACACGTTTCTGCCTTTCGCGGGCACGTTATATTAGTTTCTGCTAGCTCGGATAAGTTGTAAACTATTCGGCTTTGCGTTACTGTTGCCAACATTTGAATATAATACAGCTGTTAGAATTTCTGAGCCAGTTTACATTTGAATTTAATTGTGTAGTCCTTAACTATTACGTTTTGAAATGGAATTCGACTGTTAGTTTAGTTGCATAGCCACGAGTTGTGGTTGAATTTTTTAGTACAAGAACGTGCATTTATGTTCAAAGTTTCATGTTTAAATAAAAAGGTTTATTTGAAACCTTTCAAGTGTCTGTAGTTAATTTCGGACATGGTCCTGATTCGCTTTACCTTTGTTAGGGTTTTGGGCTATTTAACTTTTACCAAATCAAGTAAAAATCTATAAATAAGCTATTTATAATACGCCCAAACGAAAAACAAGAAAATGCGAGTAGAAAAGGCAAATAAAGTAAGTAGGTCAAAAAGGAACTTAGAAACGACAATTACCGCAATGCAGTATGTAAATATTAGCGTTACATTATGTGACTACGGAATAGACTTATGCTTAAGTTATGCTAGCAATGGCTAAGGTTACGGCGAGTCATTAAATGCGACACTGCAATACTTCTTGCTGTTTCGTCCTTGTTTAACAGAAAAATATCTAAAAAAATTATGAATCTATATAAATAAACATTGCCAAATAACAGAAACATAAAAATATTTATTGAACAAAAATTCACAACACTCAACAGGACACAAGGTAAAATAAAAAATATATATATAAAATAAAGAAAAGGAAAACCCATATTTTATATGCTTCTCTCATTAGGTGCAGCAAACGAAAGATTTATTTCCTGTAAAGATTTGCCTTTGGTTTCTATCATGCAAAAATAACAGAAGATGCAACCTAAAAATGAAAAAAATGCGTATGTCCAATAAACTCCATACATATCTAAGATATTTCTCATATCATCGAAACATTTTGCTACAACAAAACCAGAAAAAGAGCACAAAACAAATGCAACGGTATAATACTGTACTTCGGCTATAAATGGGAACGATTTCCGGAATCACTACACCCGGTATAGGGCCATATTCAATAGAATATGCTGCAATGTATGAAACAAAACACACAAGAGGAACCCACTGAAATGAACTGATATGAATGTTGTTCTTTTCAGACGCAAAGCTGTGGATACCAAGAACTATCAATGACAACATTATAAAACTTCCTGAAGTTATATATAACATTTTGCGACCAACTTTGTCCATAAGTACGCTGCTAATAGCTCCTGCAAAAAGCTGCACAGCTGCTACAACTGAAGCACATACGTAAGGATTTATAAGACTTCCAGTGCTTTGGAAAATCTCTACTGCATACGACAATACAACGCTTGTCCCACAAAACTGCTGAAAAAACATTAATGATACGGCAAGTAATAAAGGTTTGTAAAAAGTTGGATCCAGAAGATCACGCAAGCGTATACCATCAGCAGGTTGATCAGCTTGGCTGTCAGATATCTCGCGAAATTCTCTGTTGACATTAGAATGCTTTCCTCTTAAGAACATCAGAGCCTCCATACCTTCCAGATTACGAGACTGTCGAATTAACCAGTGCGGAGATTCTGGCACGAAGTATGTAAGACACATCGCAATTGTTATGACTACAGCTCCTAGCACAGCTAGGAATGACCACCTCAAGACAAGACCTAACGAATTGATCATCAAAATGTCCAAGAAGGCGGCTATCTGGAAGCTTGTTGTTAACAGTCCCCTTGTTTCTGTTGTTGAGATTTCAACAAGGTATGCTGGAGCAGTAACGGCACCTATGCCTGCGCAGAAACCTGTGAGAGCTCGACCAACATAAATCCACTCAACGGAGGTGGCATAAGCAATCATCAACCAGCCGGCCAAATAAGGAATAGATGTAAACATCAAAACAGTCTTCCTCCCCAACTTCTGCGAAGCAAAACCTGAAATAGTAAAATAAAGACATTCAATATATTAGTTTAAAATGATAAAAAAAGCACGATCTAAAAGTTATTGCTGGTTCATAAAAACGGATGTTTCAAATTAAGCAGAAGAAACAGCCCAGAAATGTCTGGAATTTTGTAAATGCATGAACTAAGAAAGTTAGAACTATAAAATTCTTAAAACTCAGAATTTTTGCGTACACAGCTTTCCCGTGGGATTTCTTGTAGAATTGATTTTTGCAATATGGCTTACACATCGTATAGAGAAACGTCATCATTCATTCACTAATTTTATAACCTCTAACTCTTCTAATTCGATAACACTGCCAAATGCTTTCTTTAAAATCTTTTATTATTATTATTATTTTTTACTTTTTGTAACATAAATAAAGATGTCATAATAACTTATACCATAGATATATATATAAAATGAATTCTAACACAAAAAATTTCTTTGGCATTCCCCTTCCTGATAATTTTAAAGGAAATTTATGAGAACAGCAAAAATTTTATGATATATTGCCACTTCGAGTAATTCTCCTTAAGTTATCCTATTTAATTTTCCACAATTTGTTCTTCTAAGACCA
Source organism: Stegodyphus mimosarum (assembly GCA_000611955.2). NCBI lineage: Eukaryota > Metazoa > Arthropoda > Arachnida > Araneae > Eresidae > Stegodyphus > Stegodyphus mimosarum. The sequence goes on along the minus strand of KK120997.1, from coordinate 371,865 downwards.
GAAGTGGTGCAATGAATGCTATGACATAATTGTAGGAAATTTAAGAAACTAAATATTTTCCCTCTATTTGAATATTACATATACAACAATCACATATTCCACTGCATTTAAAAATTAACCTCTTTAACAGTTTTTATGATTAAAACTAATAGTAAAAGAAACCATATATAGTTTTAAATATATAGTTTTAATATCTTTATTATTCCTGCCGTTTCGGTGCATCAAATACAATAAGAGTTCCGCATATTTATTCCCTTTAGCTTGTTTTAACCATACCGAAACGAGCTTAAAAAGTGAGGTAATTTACAAATTGAGACGCCTTTTCAAAACTTCTGCTATATTTTAGGTACATGCAGTATTATTTCAATGCAATTTATGGTGTCCGCTAGTCTATATCGATCGACATCAATCCAAATGGATCACCAATATAATTTCACCTTTTTGTTAATGAGATAAGAAGAAAATTGCATCTCCCACTTTGAGAACAACATTCTGCTTTATTATTCTACAACACGAATCTTGACTTTTTCATCTGCTTCCTTTGGAAATTTGTAATAATTCTATAATTCTAAATAAAATGTTACAAAATTTAATTTTTGAACAATTTACTACATTTTCTTCCTCTTAATACGTTAGCATGTTCGATACATATTTACTTCTACATCTGGCTGCAGTCATAAAACAATTTTTATACAATACGTTATTAGATTCTGGATACCAAATTATACTCAGAGACCATCAACTGTTCTCATTTATGGAACCTCTAAACTACAAAGTTAATAATAACAATGATGGAATAAGCTCTATTAATAAGAAGAAGCATAAAGAAACTACTTTAAAATTTTCAGATTCTAAAACTGTTTTCATAAAACTAACGTACTATCAGTTATGAAGTACGTTAGTTTAGTTAAGGGTGTATTCTTGGAGTTTTGGTAATTGCTTTTATAGACCAAGAAACACTCCAGAAGAACACACAAATATCCTCATTAATTTCTTATAAATGTTCAATAATATCTGTAAGATATCCATAAATTTGTGCCAAAGTTATGAACTATTATAAATATACTGTATGGTTTAGAATTAAAGCTGCACTTTTTATTCAAAATGTTAAGATGTTAAATTAAGATAGCGGTTTAAATCGAAGACTTTTTTTTATTATGTTCTTTGAATTTCCCATTTTAAAATTCAGCTGCGGCTTAAATTCGAATTCATTTAGTACTTGAAGTATATTATGTTTATAAAACATATTTATTTCCATGTGTTAAAAAAAACTGAAATCTAATTTCAAAAGATATCAGCACATTCCAGATCAGTCTGAAACTGAATTTTGATTCTGTGGAAGAATGAATAGTTTATACACCGATAAACATTTTAACTCCTTGAACGGCGGTGGTCATCTGCTGTAACCACCTTTTCTATTAAACGTCTTACTCAGTCGTGTGAGTGGTCTTCAAGACTGACCGTTTCTGAAGTTCTCTTGTAGCTCACTAGATGGCAATCAAAAAAACATAAGCCAATCAAGAAACATAAGAAAGTAGTTGATGCAGGAATTCGTCTTCAAGAAAATGAGCATCAGCCGTCGAAGACAACATCACGATGATGTGCACTCTGCAGCACCAAGGAAAAGCCTGTAAGAACAGTGTGGGAATGCAGCATATGCAAAGTTGCACTCTGCTTGAAAAGGAAAAACTCTTTCCATGAGTACCATAGAGACTGATTTGTATGAAGGAAATATGTGTAATTGTCACAAATAATTTTAATTTTAACACCTGAGAAACAAGAGTTTTGCTGAAAACGTTAATTGCCTTTTCCTGCCCCTCAAAGAGTTAAAACTTTAATATGACGTTCGAATAGCCAACGTGGAGCCCTGAAGTTATAAGGTATTTCTCCCGCCTTCTTCGCATGCCTTCGTGGTGTAGTGGTCTGCATGCTCGACGCGTAACCGAGAGGTCCGTGGTTCGATTCCCGGCGAAGGCGTTGATCATTTTTCATGTCTCCTGCTTCGTAATAGCCTAATGTCTCTACAAAGTGATGCATCATATTTGTATTAAGTTCGTCGTCTCAGCTCTTAAATCCAGTACACGCTCATTGCCATTCAGAACTTTCAGGTTAATTACGAATTAGAAGTCATTTAAGTCACAAACAGAATGAATGAAGTCCAAACAAAAGAAACTCAGGAAGTTGCGACGAGACTAAAAATTCTCAAAGGAAAAGATAGTTATTTGATATACAGATCGCGCGGAACGTTATTTATTACAAAAATAGTTGTATTAATATATTGTATTGTATTTGTTACTAATTAACAAGTTACAGAATAAAAAAAAGTTGAATAGCTTTCTGATGTTGTAGATAGCAAAAACGATATTACATTGTTAAGTTCTCCTCTCCATAAAACATGGTATGGATGTTAAAAAAAGAGAGAGAGAGGCAGAGAAAAAGGAAAAATTGAACTGAAAATTGATTTTATTCTTCTGAAAGTACTTTACGTGTTCCGTAAGAAGCAACTGCTACCGTCATATTTCTCCCACTCCATCAGCCAAAGAATGCAACAAACATTTGCTATTAGACAGCACACACTTCACCGAAAGAACATCACCTATTGATGGCACATACAATCTCAGATGCCATATTCTCAATAGACCGTCGATGTACTGAATTCTTATATTTTTCCTCTAACAAAACTAAGATATCGGTTTCTTAGAACTTACAAAATAAATGTTCTCAGATAATGCCTTAAGGTGTTTTCTTCATTATTTTCCTAGCATTCTGTGTTACCTCAGGACTGCTGCAATATATAAATAATTATGATAGAAAAATTTAATCAAGACAATATCAAATTTTTGTATGTTATATGAAAATAATTTCATAGAAATTAAAATCCTTTATTCTGAAATCTGTAATAATCTGACCCGTATAAGTTCATACGGCTGTATTAATCCTGAATCTGTACAAGTTAATGATAAAGAACACACAGATTTCGACAAACACTGTCATAATCTCTACAGTGGTATAGTATAAATTCTGAATGCTTTGCTTATCAGCACACCCTATGATAAGACGATTTTCGTTAATTCAAATGAAAGAAAAAAAGTGCTTGAAAATTATTACACAATATTTCCTATCACATAAAATACTGCATTAAATTTTGAATAAAATAAAACTGATTTCCAATTATTTATAAGGTATTTCTCCGCCTTCTTAGCATACCTCCGTGATGTAGTGGTGAGCACGCTCGGCGCGTATTCAAGAGGTCCGTGGTTCGAGTCCCGGCGAAGCCATTGCACATTTTCACGTCTCTCAGCAGCAAAAAAATCCTAATGACTCTACAGTGGCGCCCGATGATTCTCCACCACCATGATTTGGCGATTGAGGCTCCTAATCGCCAGTCGCCCTTTAAAAGGGGGGCATATAAGGTATTTCACCCGCCTTCTTCACATGCGTTCGTGGTGTGGTGGTGAGCACGCTCGGCGTGCATTCGAGAGGTCCATGGTTCGAATCCCGGCGTGGGCACTGCTCAGTTTTCATTTCTTCTGCTTTAAAAAAAATTACCTAATGTTTCTACATATTAAAATATGAATTTTCTTAATTTATTAGAGGCAGGAAAATAATTTGGTCAATATTTCTTCGGTTATATGTCAAGAGAGCCTTTGTACCACAGTAAGGAATTTAGATTAACACTCAAGTTTTACCATAAGTACGAAAAATATTAATGAAATCCTGTCGCGATTATGCACATTCGAATATTTATTTGAAGAAGCTTCAAGCTAATTTTTATATAAAATTTTTCATTCCTTAGAATAGTTTCAATAAGGATTATAAAAAATTTACTGCTGTCACGATTATGCATATTTGAATAATTATTTGGAAGAAGCTTCAAGCTAATTTTTATATCCAATTTTTCATTCCTTAGAATCATTTCACTGAGGATTAAAAAAGATTTACGAATTACTTCCTTTTATTTTGTAAACAATGAAACCTTGGCTCATAGATTTAATTCATCCCTGAAGCCCGTTCAGCTTCAGAAACGTTTGTAAACCGAAACTATTTTTACTATAGAAAATCACGACAAAATGGATTAATTCGTTCTTGGACCATAGACGATTGCTTATTTAAACTTCATAACATAAAACGAATGGTGATGATTAAATTCCTTACAAAAAAAAAAAAAAACGATATATACGATATTTACCAGATTAAATTTAATTTATGTCTACCATTCCCATGCTAAGAAGAATGCACGGCGCAAATCGAAAGTGACGAAGAAGAAATGTTATTGTTCGAAGAAGCAGTCCCTTTCCATAAAACATTCAGGTAACCTTTTTTAGGGCAATTTTTTATTTGCTTCTCAGCGTCACTTGAATCTCCTTTAGAGTTACTGGGCTTCTGATTCATTAAAAATTTGTCCCATGGGATTGCTTTATTTATGCTTTACAATGTTTATAAAGTGAGACATGACGCGATCAGTGAAAATGCATATGCGGTAGTTTGCAACTGCTTTATCAGGGTGATATCCTTAAGTCTGGTATCTTATGCAGTTTTGCAAATGTCTCACAGGTCGAAGAACTAGGCTCAACTTTTCGTCCTAGCTTTTCCTCTGAAGGTTTTCCTTCCCAGTTGCCTAATGTTGCTACTTCCGATGCTACAGTTCTTTCTCATTGGGCTCATTTTTAGGGTTCTTCAGTTACTCCTCCTTCACATGTTCATTGTTAACTCCCAAACCCAAACTTAGAAAAAGAACATCTTAGATAGGAAAAAGGACACTAAGTGTCAAAGCCGTCAGTGACTTTGCTTGCTCTAGTCATAATTTCCTCCAGACCGAATTCATGGCCCTATAAGTCACTTGCTTCCAGGCGTCGTTAACGAGATTAAAGCAAAGAAAATTTAAAAATGACGTTTCAAGAAATCTCTAAGTATTAATTCTGTAGCATAGATTACCACAAAATCCCTTTGAAAATCATTTAGTGCACATTTGACAACCCGTGACTCAAGATGTCCATCGTTATGCGATGCGTTTTTTGCTCAATTAATTTATTCGTGATGTGAGACGATCGTCATCAGAGGCTCTACTGCATAAAGATTGAATTTAAATGAAGTTTATTTCTTTCAAAGGACCAAATTCAAAATTTTTAAAAATTTTTAATTTAAAAACTAAAACGAGAAAATGCTATTACTTTTATACTATTCCAACCACAAAATAATAATAATTTTAAGTAATTGGAATAAAAACTAAGATGTTAATTTATTAAGCTTATTAAACGTATGGGGAAGAAAGGAAACCTCATTTCTTAAAAACAAAATGCGAAGGAAACACAAATTAATACTAAGCAAAAGATGAGAAAGAAAAAAAAATTGCTTTAAAAATATGAAACTTTAAATTAGCTGAATTTAAATTTAAAAAGCAGGAAAAGAGTACTCAGAGATAATGTAAATAATGAATTAATAATAATTGCTAAATATACTCGAAGAAAAAAAACGAAAAATCCACATTTAAGAAATGAAATTACGTTAACTAAATTTCATAAACATTAACGAAGTCAGTTAAAGACAAAATCTTAATCACAGAAATAAATCAAAACCGATTAATTCTACCCACATTTTCAAAATGCAAAGTTGACACAGGAAAAAATTAATCAGCTTGAAAAAATGACTATTTTAGAAAAGGCAAATAGAATAGAATGAAGTTTCTAATCAGTTAATTTGAACAGAGATTCAATTTGCAAAAAAGCGAATTACAGAACTTGCTGAGCACGACCTTAAAAAAATATGTAAAGGAAAATAATTACAAGTTTAAATAAAGATAGAAATACTAAGATAAAATTAACTACACGCAGGTTTTAGGTTTCTTCCCCCATAGACACTTTTAGATAGCCTGTCTTATGTCACTTCGTTTTATAGAAAGCCTACTTTAAAGGTTTTTTCGGTTTCCTGAAGAAATCCTTAATTTTATTTTTATTACATTTATTTATTTATTTTGTGTGTGAACCAATATTTTATGGAAGAAACGTTGTTTCGCAATGCTTCAAAAAATTATAAATTTAATAGTGAAAGAATAAGCCAATTTCTCAGTGAAAGAGTAAGCACTTTTGCAGGGGTTTACACACTGCTTATCATTAGTTCAGGAAGAATGACAAAAAATGTCGATTACTCAAAAAGTTACATGTAGAATTTAATAATGAAACTGACCCACAAACATAGTAAGGAAACATACAAAACATAGTAAGGAAACATACAAAACATAGTAAGGAATAAAATAACATGAAAAGAAATTCCCAGACAATGGTGTTATAGAAATTAGTGTATGTACAAAATGAACAACTCGGATGTGATAGTTTGGTATAGGAAAATTATATGATCTCCTCTAGAAGCGATGCGACATATACAGCGATGTGTGGTGCTGTCAATTATGCGGTTTATCAGTTCTGTAGGAAGTGCGAGCCATCGCTCTTGCAAAACTGTTGCATTACTGCAACTGTCTGAAGAAGATAATTGAGAGCAGCTATACGGCTTCCTAGAGCATCCCAAACATGCTCGATATGATTCAGGTCCGGTAATTGAGCTCGCCGCTCCATGCGCTGAATTGTTTGCTGCTGAAGATAATAAAGCACGATGCGAGCCCTGTGTGGTCTAGCACTGTGTCCTATAGCAGGAAATCCTCCCCTGTTACCCCGACATAAGAACTCACATAAGCATTAAGGATGCCATCTCTATAGGCATAATGGCATTCATGTTTTCAAGTGGAAAGACATGGAAGTCTGTGCTTCCACCCAAAGAGACCACCTCAAACGCAGACACTGCTTCCTCCGTATGCACGTTTTTCATGGATGTCTGATGGATAATAAGGGATTCCAGGTTTTTTATAAATCAAATAACGCCTACTTTCGCTTTGGGAGCTAACCTTGGCTGTAAAGAGAACAGCCCTTTGATCAGCCATCCAGTGGCCAACGGCGCAAGAGAACATCTGAGTTGGGTCGGAGTTCCGGTTCTATTTCTCCGTGCGCATAACAACAATATCGGTCATCGGCGTTCGTCGCAACGGTTGGCCCTCCTTGGCAGAACCCCCTGGATGAGGAATCTGGTTAGAATTTCTTGGAAAAGTCTGTGAACCACAGACTTTGACTATTAGAAAACTCATATTTAGCCATCTGGCGACATCTGTCTGACTTTGTCGTGTCTCTAGTCTCTCGTAGCTCTCCATCGCAGTTTTTCGGGCAAATGATACCTGGAGGTCATTGTTATGAATTGGATATCCCAGATTTCTTACCTCAATATTATAGCAAAATATGCAGGCTTGCTATCAAACATCCAATTTTATGCTCCTCGCAGATGACGTATTCCGATTGCAGCGCCACTAATTTGCATACTGCAGTTTTACTCAATAACGTTTATTTGATAACATGTTCAAATTTTATATGAATTGCCCTATTTTTGAACAAGTTATCGCTATTTTTATAATTTTTCCTTAATTTTTGGAAACCAGTGTAATTCCGTAAGGAGAACTCTCCAGCGGGGATAAGATGTGTTAATATAAATTTTGTACTCCAAACTTTTCTACTCTTCCAGAAGAGATATACTTTAATTTTCAGTTGCAAGCTATGTGACAACATTTATATAGACATACTGATCAGTCGGATAAACATAACGATCCTTCCTCTCTTAGCTCTGGATTCCTAATTCTCTCAGTACTGATTCATGCTAACATACCAATGATAGTGTCATTAGCTTCCCTCTCTGTTTTTATATTGAAAGTTGGAAAGGTAAATATATTATTCCTATTTAGTATGGCTGCAAATTTAGCGTAAAAATATTTGCTTCTGGGTTTTTTTTCCTTCCTCGGAATGATCAGTACATATAGGATTCCGGCTCTGAAGAATATGCGAATCTAATTCCTGTTTAATTTCTTTCCAAAGAAGTAGGGCTGTAGAGACATTGGGTTTTATTTGGAAGCAGGAGAGATGAAAAATGAGCAATGCCCTCGCCGGGACTCGAACCACGGCCGTCTCGAATACGCGCCGAGCGAGCTGACCACTACACCACGAAGGCACAGCTAGAAAGCGAAAGAAATACCTTATAGGGCAGCGGATCAGGAATAGATTAACTTCTTTCTTTCTATAATTAGTAATGTGAGAATCTTCGCTGCCTAGGCAACAGGTGAGGCCTGTCAGGCTTTGGGTTAGATTTATATCAGAATATAGGGTCCAAAGAGTCACATCGAACTCCTCTTCTAACGATTAAAATTTTTAAATGGGTATTACCGCCACTTTAATACTAGCCGGAATGAATATGCAAAATAGTTATTATGTGTTTCTCTTTCTCGTGAGCCCACTCCATTTATAACAAATGGACGTTCATCATAGATTAAGATGCAATCACACTCCGAACAAATATTAATTTAGAAGTTAAACAACAATTTGCGCTTTTGCAGCTGAGGATGATGGTTCTGTAAAACCATCGAAACTAGTCCTGTGAAAATTTGAAAATATAACGCTAATTTTTGTTGTTTGACTTCTAAACTAATCGTAAATGTTCCTTCACTTTAGTTCATTTAGGAATTTATTCACATGGGTATTTTATTTTTATACATCAAGTATTATATTTAAACAAAGTACCTATAACATTTATAACTGCTTCTTAATTATGCTGGTGAAGAAAGTACAATTTTAATTATATGAACTTTTTTAAACGATTTTTTTAACGGAACGTTTTCAGGTCCACTCGGAAATTTCTGCCGTTTTATGAAGATATAATTTAATATTATTTTTCGAAATAATAATAATAATAGTAATAACATATCTGTTGATCTTGGTTGAATATTAAAAATGTTTTGGTTACCGAAACCAGTTTCGTTTAGATAAAAAAAAATGCCGATATGAAACTGATGCATAAAAAGTGTTGAATACAGGTCATAAATTAAAGAAATTAAAATTAGCTGTCTGGAAGTGCATTACAAATGCTACGTCACAAAGCATAAACAAAAGAACAAGCCCAATACATTGCAGTTTGTAAATTGTATGCTGTTATATGTTACATTAAATATGTAATATGAAACAAAAAGCTATGTACCATAGGTTTAACTAAGACGACTTAAAATGCATTGTTAAATAATGATCTTAAGGCGACTATGTGACTTCGAATTCGAAAAATAAAAGTTTTATTTATGTTAAAAGTTTTAAAGAACACTATCAAGCAATAAGAGTGAAGTAGTAGTATATAAGTAACCTGTCACTTATTTTTCTTATATGAAATATATTATGAAAATGAGAAAAGTGCAAATGTAAAGTCACCCATTAACTTGTGTTTGTCGAGAATGTTTCTTTAAGATTAAGCGTTGGACTGGTTACAATGACAAGCACTTTAGATGAAAATAGACCTTAAAAATTAACAAAACTTGGCAAAACTGAGTCAAATTTCAAGTAAAGCATACCATACATACACATATACATGTATATGTGGACAAAAATGATATATTAACTTTTAATATTTAATTTAAATTTATATGGATAATACATTGAGAATAATATTTCTACAAATTATTTTTTATATATAAAAGGATAATACACTGAGAATAATATTTATACAAATTAATTTTTTTAATTACGAAAAACCTATGAATTTTTCAAATAAAATTCAAGAAAAAAAGAATACTCACCATCTAAAAAATTTCCAGCAGTTCCAAGTAAAAGCGGTAGGCTTAAAATCCATGAAATTTGACTTGCGGTGATATTAACGAATCTGCTTCCAGGCTTCTGCATATCAACAGTGGCAGGAGAAGAATACGCAGAAACCATTCCTAAGACCGTAATATGCAGGAAAGAGGCTAGAGCGGCTATGTATGTATTTCGTAGTTCAGGCGCATCTTGAGATTTTTCATAATTGCTGTCTTGAATATTACAATTTGTTACCTCGGTCAAAGACTGAGGCATATTTATTCAAAACACTTATTTATTAATACATACGGTTCTAAAGAAATAATCCCACACATTAAAACAATCAACAGCACATACATTGTTCTGCAAAACGGAAAGTCTTTCTATTGTCGAAAGCCATAAAAATTAGAATCCCTTATCGCAAAGTTTACAGTGATAACGCTATCAAAATTTCTTGTAAGTAAAATTCAACTACTGCGTAGATTATTTTGTATATTAAAAAAAGAAAGGAACAAATAAGA
>KK120997.1:336344-357747 GCA_000611955.2 Stegodyphus mimosarum | reverse complement strand
GCGTCGTGTGTAACCTATGGAAACAGTTCCAAGATACGGGATCCATCAAGAGAAAGTCTGGGCAAGGTCGTCCAAGAGACACGACGGCCAGAGAAGATCGCTATTTGTCCATTTTAGCGAGGCGTAACAGAGGGGCTACAGCTTTTCAGCTCTGTCGGAACCTGTATGCAGCCACAGGAACCTATGCAACAAGGGTGACGGTTTCCAAAAGACTGCATGAGAGAGGGTTGTTTGTCAGAAGATCGGCTGCTTGCGTCCCGCTCGCGTCTACGAACAGGATAGTCCGATTAATATGGTGCAGGCAGCATAGTGATTGGAGTACCGAGCAATGAGCGACCGTTCTGTTCACCGAAGAGTCCCGTTTTAGCCTAAACACCGATTCTCGCCGTACATTCATATGGAGAGAGTCAGGGATTCGCTATCTACCCTCCAATGGCCTTGAAATCAACAATTATGGCGGTGTAATGGCCGGGGCAGGCATCATGTTGAATGGCCGCACACCTCTCCATGTCTTTGACAGAGGCTCTGTGACTGGTGTGAGGTATAGGGATGAGGTCTTGGAGCACTATGTTCGCCTTTTCCGGGGTGCAGTGGGCCCCGAGTTCATCTTACAGGACGATAACGCGAGGCCACATAGAGCTTTTTTGGTCGACGAATTTCTCGAGAGTGGGGATATTCGTCGGATGGATTGGCCAGCAGGTCTCCAGATCTCAACCCGATAGAACATGTCTGGACGCTCTGGGGAGGGCAATTGCAACTCGCAACCCCCCTAAGAGAACCATCGAGGAAATGAAAACAGCATTGCTGAATGAGTGGCACCAATTGCCACAGGCACTGATAAACTGCCTTATTTCCAGTATGACATCACACTGCGAGGCCTGTATAGCTATAAGAGGGGACTATACCCCCTGTTAACCCATTTCTTTTGTCACTTCTGCAACCGCTGTTTCAGACCTTCAGACTCCCATGAGTGTTACACACGAAAACATGTGTGTCTATTATAACTGTTGAATGTTTATTTTGTTTGTATTATATCAACCTATGATCACACCAAATTTCATTAAAATCTGTCAAGTAGTTCTGGAGATCACAGATCAAATATGAAAATTCTCTTAATTTAATTTATTTCACCAGTGTAGTTATTGACTGAAGAGATTTATCGTCATTATGTGATAACAACAACAACAAACAAAAAAAAACTGGATTTATTGAATAGCTATTTTTATTCATTCAAAAAGATCCATATTATCATAATATTAAATATTAGCAACAATACCGTATCTCAGTTAATAACACGCCGAGTAACGATTTTCGAGGCGATAAGACAGAAATAATATAATGATATTTGCTTTTTTGCGGCTGAAGTAGAGGTCTCTCTGTAATAAAATCTTTCGAAACTAGTCCTTCAGATTTACGAATATTAGATTGATTTTTGTTGCCTTAACACCTCCAATAATACCGAATGTATTATTGGAGGTGTTAAGGCAACAAACATAATACCGAATGTATTATCTTTTAGATTTTTAATACCGAATTCGAAAGGATGTTTTCATTCGCACGATGTTAAGCACATGAATGAATAAATAACTAAGAGTTTTCACAGGCTACATATTGAATACAACAGGAACATTTTATGTACTTCAGACTTCACACACTCTATTTAAGGGTGGATGCAACATTCTAACTTAAAAAAATAAATAATTAAATTTTAAATTTTTTATAATTAAATTTAAAGTAAAATATTTTTTTTTTAATCTGAAAGCTTTTAGATTTTATATTACGCCCAAAGGGGCATTTTTTTAACGCTTTGTGTGTTACCTTTATTTATTCAATATCATGTTCTTCGCACTTGAACCATAAAATTCAATTCAACAGCAATATCGCAAAATAATTTTTAAAATCAGCGCATATCATTAGAATTTCCGATACACAGTCTTGCGCGCTGGAGATAAAAATGATTTTTTTCCATAACTCGTGTCCCTGGAATCGGATCATCCGGAGATAAGGATGGTGAGTTCGTAACCATCCTTATCTCCGGATGGTTGACCGCGGCTCTTGCGGTGTCCGGTACGCTCCTGTCGATCCTTGCAAATCCGAGGGAGAGATTATGATTTTCGTGCCAGACCGTACCCATCCGCAGCAGGTCTCCAAGGCGAACAGCCTCTAGTCGATAGAACAATGTAGGTAAGGGAAGTCGGCAAGTTCGATCCGTAACTTCGGGACAAGGATTGGCTCTGAGGACTGGGCCCGTCGGGCTGGGGTCCGAAGCGGGTGTGGCACTGCACCGGGACTGGGCGAGACTGGCCGTGAAAGCGGTCCGGTCCGGCCCGGACCAGCGTCGGGGCCTTCCCGTGGAATGCCTCAGCTGCGCGGCGCACCGGGCACAAAGCTCGGAGCGACCGTTTCGGCGGGCAACTAACAGCCGATTCAGAACTGGCACGGACTAAGGGAATCTGACAGTGTTGCCATTCGTCGCTTTGGATTCGCTGATTTTGTTAATCAAAAATTCTTTAATATCTGACAAAATATGAAATAGATAACAAAATAAATTCCAAATTTGGGCTTCTGGATGCCCATATTCGGCAGAGGATTATGTTATTCAACATTTGATGGCTATACTTACCGTTGTTTTATGACTGCGCGAGAAGCATACATATATATTGATGCAGATTCTTCATTATTTAATTTCTTTAAATATAATACAGGATTGTAATATGTGGTAGCAACACTTTGAAAAGTGAATCAACGCAAAATACCAAATCGAAATTAATGGCCCTTATGCGCTAAGGCGCTTTGAACTAAGAATTCGCAGTTAAAAATACTGTAGGATGCAGCAGATGTTAAACAAACAAAAAATATAAAACAAATTCAGTCTTTTCTGAATGCCCAGAAAATATCTGGATACAGCTAAAATCCCCCCTCTTTTATCTAAAACGCAGTCATTAATATAATTAAGAAGGAAAATTTGTAAGAATGTTAAATTATGCGAATCATTTCTGTAGCGTTGAGTTCAATAAGGCGTCTTTGCGCCCAGAATAACAGATCTGCATAAATATTTATAAATAAATAAATCAAGTTATATATAAATAATCATGGCACACTATAGAATAAGCTATAATAAACAGAATAACAAATTAAGTACCATATAAATCTTCGAAAAGCACAACACGTAAGGTCCTTTTATTATGCAGTAAAAATAATAAATAAAATACAATTTACAGTACAAGTTAAAAGCAGAACTGTTTTATTCCATGCATAGGGCTCTTACAACACGATGAATAAGCAACACAGTACGATTACTATGGCAATACTGAAATTAATAAAATGCAGCGCATTTACAGCTCTAATTTTATAATATGTTTGCAGCATTATCTATAATTTCGTTTACTTTATGAAAATTCCTTAAGATCTAACCTACGTAGAGTATGCCTTGCAACAGAACTGGGAACAGAATAAAAATGCTAATACTTAATACACAGTTATAAAATAAATGCAATATACTTTCCATATTGTATCTGGATCAATATACTTCACATAACGAACAAACAGTCATTACAGAATAACACAAGTCAAGATTTACAACATAATATAAGTACACTAAAACTCGCAACATTAATTACAGCTACGGGGGATCGTTTTGGATGGGGTCACAAAACAGTCCTTTATAGTGTAACAATAATTTATTAACAGGTTTAAGTTACATGCGGACATTACATTTGCTTTCAGAATATTACAGAGCAAGAGTCTGATACAACCTATCAGGTGTATCACTTCGCTTTTACTGCAGTATTTCGATGGCTACTCACCAGAAGGCACACTTATTGTTAACAATTAGCCCAACAGGTTGAATTAGGAGCAGAGTTTATATTAAAGGATTAGTTACAGAGCAGAGTTACAGATCTACAAATATAGCTGCTTGTGTAACACAAATATGATCAAAGATAATGTACAGGAGTTAAGATGAACAAAATATTTACAGCTTCTTGTCGCAAAGGTTGCGTACATTCGACAATTCCAGGAAAATGCCTAGAATATCTTATTAAGGCACTTATCTCATTTAACGCATTCTTTTAGATTAATATGTGTTTTCTTAATTCCAATACTCTTACAAACAATGGAACTCGAATATATCATAAGCTTTTGTAGAATGGAGAATTTCTTGACCATATCCCATAATACTATTAGATATACGACTTCAGATAATGATAATAAGTAAGGCGCAAGTAATTCTAATATATACTTTATTTAAATTTCGAAGTGCGTACTTCTGCATTTGCCAATGAGCAATTGGAATTCTGAATTTTGCTCTAAATATGAATCTGTAGACTTGGTAAGGAAAATTAAACATAGTTTACAATAAAAGCTAAAACGTATTTTATTTCGGTAAAGCAACGCGGCTAGAAGCAGCAAAGGACAAATTTATCTCATTTATTGATTTCCCTTTTGTCTCTGGCATGCAGAAATAACAAAAGATGCAACCGAGAAAACAAAAAAGTGCGTACGTCCAGTACACTCCGTGTATACCTAGAGTAAATTTCATAGCATAAAATACTTTTGTCGACAGAAAAGCAGACAAAGCACCGAAGATACATGCAACGGCCATCACTGTACTTCGACTGTGAATAGGAACTATTTCTGGGATCATAACATAAGGAATAGGTCCATATCCGGTGGCAAAAGCAATCACATAAAATACGAAACATGTTAGTGGAATCCAACCAAAGGAACTGGAATTTATTTTATTTTCAGCGGACATGAGACTGTAAATACCAAGCACTGTTAAAGCTAATATCATACAACTTCCGGAAGTTATGTATAACTTTTTACGCCCAATTCTGTCCATCAGGGTGCTACTGACAGCTGCTGTGAGCACATGCACAGCTGTGAATATTATAGAACCTACTGATGCATTTATAAAATTCCCAGAGCTTTGAAATATTTCTACCGTATAAGCAATGAGGACACTCATACCGCAAAACATCTGAAAGAACATTAAAGTCACAGCAATTCCTAAAGCTTTGTACAAAGCTGGATCGAGAATGTCTCGCAGACGTATGCTATCAGTCGACAGCTTTGCTTGGCCATCAGAAATTTCTCTAAATTCCTTCATGAAATCGCTGTCGTTTCCTCTTAACATCTTCAATGCCTTTACAGCATCCGCATTCTTGGATTGGCGAATCAACCAGGGTGGAGATTCCGGCATGAAGTACATAAGACATGTCGCACATGTGGTGATTATTGCTGCTACCATTGCTAGCCAAGACCATCTTAGGACAGCACCCAAGCACATGGTTATTAACATACCTCCGCCAGAAGCTATCTGGAATCCCGATGATAAAAATCCTCTTATTTTCGTCACAGAAATTTCAGCCACGTATATTGGAATGGCAACATTAAACATGCCGGAGCAGAAACCACAGAGTATTCGGCCAGCGTAAATCCATCCAATGGAAGAGGCATAGACAATCATTAGCCAACTAGATAAGTACACGGCAGAGAAATACATCAGCACGGCTTTCCGCCCTAACTTTTGTGAAGCATAACCTGAAATGAAATTAAGTGGAAAGAATTATGTCAACAATAACGCTTAAAGTATAGGACAAAATTAGTAACAAAACAGGATCATATTTTATTCCTAGGAATAATATAAATATTTCAATATAAAGATATAATCTAAGCTGATAAGGATCTAAGGATCTAAACTAATATAAGGATAATCTAACCTGATAAGGATCTAAGGATCTAGGCTAATCTAAGCATAATCTGGCCTGATAAGGATCTAAGGATCTAGGCTAATCTAAGCATAATCTGAGGTGATATAAAAAAAATTGTAAAGAACAAAAAATAAAGCTTGATTTTAACAGGCAACAACTTCAAAACTTCAGATATAGATAAAACATGACATATACGAGGTGTTTACAAAAGATTACGAAACTGAAGGTGTCTTGAATGATAGAGAACTCTTAGTTTCTGTTATGAAATAAATCAAGCAAAGTAAGCTTTTAGACTGCGACAATTTTCGTTTTGTGATGCTTTTTAATAAAAATACAAAACTCTTAAATTTTTTAATAACCCCTTAGGAGGGAGATATAAATGAGAACATTATTTTTTGCAATAAAATCTGTCATAAAATTTTATACGATTAATATAATGTATCATTATTTAAAGTTTTAAGATATATTTATAAAAATTAATAAAATAATCATGCACACTAAGTTTTAAATACAGATAATTACTAAAAGATGCTTACTTTTTACGATGTCAGACAAATATTAATACAGAAGCGTGTGTTTCACATATCCATTAGTAAAAATGCTAAATAATTCTAAATTTTTTATCCACTGAAATTTAATTTTTACACTGCCCCTAAACTGATTTGATTGCTATGCAAAGTTGTATAAACCCTACCTTTAACCAATGCTTATTTTGAGTAATACAAAACGTATTCCCCATAGACCAGAGTGGTGACAAAATATATAAAATTTCGTTAATAAGTTAGTGATCAATGCTGGAGCTTTTTTTCAAAAGATATACCTACAAGCTGCTCCAAGACTAAACATTTTATCGTGTAAAAGCATTATATTATTTGATTCATTTCTAAACTGAAACCATGACTCTGCAATCAACCATTCAAGACATATTTGATCATGTAACCACCTTTCATAAATAAGCTATATACGATATGAATTTAAATCAACGACGACCTCTATTGCATTTCCTCAGCACCCTCACCCCGTTTAGATAGAAGATATGCATCTTAGATGATACAGAAATTATTCAAATTCTTGAATGTTAGATATACCGTTGCGTTCTACGGGTTCGTGGATTTGGAGTGACTGACGAAAACACTTGATGAAGAATGAAAACACAATTTATTAGCCAGTATTACTCAGAACAGTTCGAAAAACGCGTTACAGTCGTCGAAAAACTACAAAAAACACGCCGAAACAATCAACAACACAGCCTTCAGGCTATCAGGTTATAATGGTGAAGACAGCTTCACGGCAAAGCATTAAACTATAGTTTCCGACTCGGTTCGGTCGCTCCTCGGAGCTCAAGACACTACTACTGAACTCAGTGTACTCTAGATAGTCTCCACGATAAAACTCACGATGCACTCGACGATACTCTACGTACAGGTAGGGTTTATATAGCTTTTGGCCTGCCTTCGAGAACATTCTGGGGCAAGCTGGTAAGAATTCGTTCTAGAAAGTTCTCGCTCCAGAATTCGTTCTAGAATGTTCATGGTATATCGCCAATTCTGTCATCAAATGGGCGATTTCGCGCCAAATCTGGCAACCCTGCACCTGCTTGCCATTTTCTGGAAACCCTAAACCCACTTTGAGGGGAAGCCATCTTATCGCTGCTGGGCATTTCCTAACAATAGCGTTTCATTAGTTGTCTGAATATTATGCCAATTTCAAACTGCTCTGGGCAACTGAAAATCAACAGCAGTTTGCTTCAATGACATTAATAGTATCTATCATCACGCTCCTTTCCAATAACCTCAAAAAGGCTTCTTGGATTTTAGGATGATAGATAAGGTTAAAGTGAATATGAGCTAAAATTAATCACGGCTTTCTAGAAGACGACACTGCTGCTGTTCTTTAAATCATATCCTTAAATTTCCAAGCTTTCTTTCCCTCTTTTTTTAAATTTAAAGCTATAAACTGTAGTAACACGACACCCATAATAAGTTATATAACACAGTGTTTGGCTTTAATACGTGCTGAAGTGTCTAATACGCTGCCATTTCTTAATCAATTTTTAATCATTCTGTACTTTGACGAGTAAGTTTTACCCAAACCGCGCGCATAATTTGATTCTGTGCTTCACTTTTAAACTCACTTCTGTTTATTTAAACATTGCTTCAAGAAACTCAAAAATGTATTTCAAATCTGTAATGAATCAGCATCATTGCTCTGAAATTTCACACATTTGCAGAAAAAAGGCTCTAGAACTTAGAGGGACTAAAACAGCCCCAAAAGCAAAAACGGTACTTATACCTCTTTCTCCAAAATTTTTTTGTCTTAACCAGTCTCTTACGGTAGGCTTGTCATCTCGAACAAAAGTGGATGTGGGCATGGACAAACAAAACCGAAAATGGATAGAAATTGAACTTGAAAACGCCCTCTTTCAATGTGTAGTCATTTCAAAGAATATGTACTGTTAAGAAGGAAAACTTCGCAGAAGCAGAAGTGGCTCCCTTCCAACGAAAAGTGCTTTCTCTAGATAATATCCGGTGATAGCATTTCTTGGATAGCATTTCGAATGGCAGGCATATTAATTGCAGCGTCCAATCCTAAGTTCAAGACGAAATTTGCAAAGTCCAATAGCATATTTACATACAAGTAACATACTAACTCAAATAATGAAATTTGAAAAGAAATATTCAATTAAAAATATAATATATACAGTATTTACATTATTTATATTCACCACTGTACATTATGATAAGCAGAAGTGGCTCCCTTCCAACGAAAAAGGAAACAACTGCGCATGCGTGAAATATCTGTCGCCAAAAAGCGCCAAAGCTCGAAGCTGAATGTCGAAGTTGGTTTGGACAGGTTCGACAGTTACGTTTAGCAAGAGTTTAAACAAATAATAGGTTCTTGGGTTTCAAGTAGAGATATTGACAATGGAAGTTCAACAGCCACTGAAAGTGAAACTTCATCTAATATTTCATCATTTTCGAGTTTAAATTATCGCGACAAGTCAAAGAACGATTAACCCGTGTTCCTCAATTTCCTATACACGTCGCGAAGGGGGAAAATGTCGGCTAGGTACCAAAGAACCGGCATATCACAGAGAAGAAATTCTCGCCAACAGATTCTGTCGCCAAATCCCTTGGCGAATGTTCCCTTTTCTTTGTAGCGGCGTTGCAGACAAAGTGGTTTACATTACGTCTATGGAGCCTTTCCTTCTTTACACAGAGGTTCTTTGGTCATTTCATGTCAACGCGGTTAGTTTTAAAGTAAGTCAAAATGAATGCCCCAATTTCATAGATGTATTATGCAAAATGTAAAAAATGTATTCATTAAAAATGTATACATGCAGAGGTAATAAAGCAAGTTTTCAATAGTCGCCAAAGACGCTGTGGAAGTCCAATCGTCATCAGCGTTTCTGCAAAAACAATACGCGCAGAAAAACAACGCCTTCGTAAAATTGCGAAGTAACAGCAAAAAGCGTTTTGTGTGCTTGAGCTTCATGTTAGCAAGTCTATTGTCACTGTTCAGCGCCAGTTCCAAACAAAATACAGACAGACAGCGCCGAATCATACGGCAATTCGTCACTGGGTTCCAAAATTTCAAGGAACAGGCTGCATTTGTAAAGAAAAATCAAAAGGTCGTCCTTTAGTAGGAGAAGACGTAGTTGAGCGTATTGAAGCCAGCTATGTGAGAAGCCTTAAAAATAGACATATCAAGCTGGATGAGAACTGGGAGTAGCTCTGAAAACTACGTGGAAGCGTTTGCAAATCAAACCGTATCATTTGCAGTTTGAGCAACATCTGAAAGCCGATGATCTGCCACGTCATTTATCTTTCTGTGGGACACTTCCAACGTCATGGAAGATGCCAAATTTTCGAAAAAGTTAATATTCGGCGATGAATCAACTTTTCACATTTCTGGATTGGTAAATAAGCATTACGCGAGAATTTGGGGTATTGAGCATTCACATGCGCCAGTGAAATACCAACGTGATTCTCCTAAGGTTAATGTGTTTTGTGCAATGTCCCATGAAACTATCTATGATCGGTTCTTTTTTGCTGAAACCACTGTGACGGGAGTAGTGTACCTCGATATACTTAAATTATGGTTTCTGCCACAGCTACAAGAGGATATGCCTAGCTTTATTCTGCAGCAGGATGGTGGACCACCACATTTTATGACGGAAGTGCCAATAAGAAGAAGTCACCTCAAGAACACGTTACCACAACGCTGGATTGGTCGCGTAGCTACCGCAGACAATGTACTCTTTTTTGCCTTGGCCACTACGATCCCCAAATCTCACCCATGATATTTTTCCATATGGCGGTTCGCAAAAGTTCGCATGTATATGCTCACAGGTCCAACGACCATGACTGATTCGAAAGCCTTTATTACAGTTGCTATTGGCAGTATCGATACAGACATGCTGCACAAAGTTTGGCGATAATTATATTTCAGACGTTATGTATATAACAGAACAAGCGCAAATAGAGCATTTGCGAGGAGTACATTCAAAACTTGCTTATATTACTTCTGCATGTATGTACATTTTTAATGTATATATTTAATACATTTTGAGAAATGCAATTATGAAATTGCGGCATTCAATTTGACTTAACTTACTTTGAAATCGTATGAAAACTTTGCAGACAGAAATTTCGTAACCTGTAGATTTACATTAATAATTTTATTAAAACCAATAAATAGTTACGTGAACATTATATTATCCATTTTTAAACTGGGAATTTGCATTTATAGACTACTTCTTGTTTGACTTCGAAATTAATATTTATATACTAGTCAGGCAAGGTAATCAACACTTTGATACATTGCACTGTAGCTATTCTAATCTAAAACCTCCATCTCAGCTTTTATAGCAAGTTTATAAATTTGGAAGAAACATTTTTTTATATTAAAACTGTTTATCGATACTCGTTGACAAAGGACAGCGACCTTATATAACTTACAGAAATTATCTACCTTATTGGACAAATCACGCAAAACTGAAGGTTCATTCAATGTTAAAAATTCTTGGAACACGGACAGAATATTTCGAGTAAATTCAAATATACTCGAAAAATTCTCTCTAAATAGTGCTACTGAAGTTATATAAGCATGAAATAGGAAAAGGCAATGCTTAAGTTATTTAAGCATGAAAAATAATCTAAAAGTTATACTACAAGTTAAACAGAGTAAGATGAAAATTTCTGAAATATTAAATTTTATTCAACATTCATGGGAAAATTTTGTAATCACTAATCTCAGATACTCCTCTAAGATTCGCGAAAAAAATCGCAGATATTTGCACTGCGAAAATTAATACGACTAAGATATTTATAACACACACAACAAACGTAGAGTTAATATGTCTATAGAATGAAAGAAATTAGTATCTGATGGCATTGCCCACGATGATTTTTAATATAAAATTTTTAAAATATAATTATCAGAATAAAAATAAATAAATAAACAGTACTCACCAGAAACAATGTTGCCAGAAGCTGCAGTTAAAAGTGGCAAACTAGCAATCCAAGAAATTTCCTCCTCAGTGATATGTATGAATCTGCTTCCTGGCTTCTGCATATCTACAGTTGCAGGTGCAGAGAAAGCAGTCATAATGCCCATGATTATGACGTACAGAAGAGTAGCCATTGTGGCTATATACGTGAACCGTAAATTCACGGTATGCACCCTGGTGTCTGCATCATTTTCCTGAACACTACAATTTGTAAGATCGACGTTCTTCTTTACATCGACAAAAGCTTGAATCTTACTCATGATGATTCAAGAGCAACTATTTCGCTATGCAACAAAAACATTTTCACCTTAGGTTTTAAAATCATGAATATCACTCCCGTTCTATTCATTATCAGAAAGATAGACGAGCATCGCCTTCTTTTGAAAAACGAATAGTCATTCAAGTGCGGGGGGGAAATCAAAAGCATTATCCATGAAAAGATAACATTTTCGAATCAAATATGTATCCTTCAACTAATGCTTTGATAAAATGGGGTTTACTAGATAAATCATAACATCGACAATGAAACAAGGAACTCTAACATATCAAAATACTTATCACAAATTTTCTCTGTTATCTAGTTACTCTGACTGCTTAATCGAATACTGTTTCACTGCTGGCGTAATTTAAAACGATTAAAGTATTATTTTCGAGAGAAAAGCAATTTTCAAACGAACAACTTACATGCTAATAATTATTTGATTATGGCGAAGAACATTGGGCAGCCTGGCTAAGGACAGAGATGCCTTCGTCGAGTACTTCTTAAAGGAAAGTGTCTTCCATTACTTTACATGCAGACAAACATGAAAATGGTCATGCAGCAAACCCATTCGCACAGATATGAACCCAGGTCACACTATAAGGTATTTCTTCCGCCTTCTTCGCAGGCCTTCGTGGTGTAGTAGTCAGCACGCTCGACGAGTATTCGAGAGGTCCGTGGTTCGAGTCCCAAAGAGAGCATTGCTCATTTTTCATCCTGTCCTCCTTCTAAATACCCTAATGTCTCTACAGTGGCGCCCGAAAAAAAAAACTGTGGTGGATGATAATTTTCCACCACCAGGATTTGGTGTTTGGGTCCCCTAATACGAAGTTGCTCTTTAAAAGGGGGAGTATACAGGATATTTTTCCCGCCTCCTTCGCATGCCTTCGTGGTGTACTAGTCAGCACGTTCGGCGCGTATTCGAGAGGTCCGTGGTTCAAGTCCAGGCGAGACCATTGCTCATTTTTCCAGCCTTCTTATCCACTCGGCACTCGCAGGCAAGTTTAGTAACAGAATTTGCAATGAACATTAAACTAAAAAGTTAATTTTGAAGCATGACTACCTTCGAATTCGTTGATAATTATGTTCAAATAAAGCTTTTCTAAACTAAATTCTAAACAAAAAAGAAATGGTGCAGAAATATAACACTGTATTACTGAAATCAAAAGATAGATATTTTTTACTTTATACGATTGCGTGCGTACGCGTTCGTAATAGACTAAATGCAAAAGTTCGATAAAAAGTTAATAAAATTTATTCTTATCACAAGAAATATAACAAAAACTGGTTTTTTCCTCAAATATATTCGTACAATATCGCAGTACCACACAATATAATTAGTAACTATATTTTAAACTACTAAAACATTAAATAGAACGCAATCCAAAGCGCAGAGAAAGCTAATCCGATCTCACCGCGAATTCGCCACAATCAACAACAACATTTATCTAAACATCAACTAATAAACAACTGAGCTGAGATGTTTCTCTCCGGCTTTTGTAGCTTTTCACATCAGCGGCGCGAGAGAATTCTACCAATTTCTGGAAAGCAAAAAGAGTAGAATTACAGTTACGGCTAACATAGTAGTCAATTATATTTACTCAATTTAAATATCAATTACAAAGATAAACTTTTATTCGATGTTAAATGCCCGTGCTCTTGTATTTTTACTTTTTCGGCACAGCTTTCTCTTAAAATATAGCACGCGCTGCATTGCACGGGTAAATAAAACAATTTTAGTTATAATTCTATTAAAAATATCTAACTAAATGCAAAATTGGTAACAATACATAGTCTACGCAAACAAATGCTTTACTGCACTGCATGAATGAATAGTGAATTGTGTGATTTAGGAGCCAACTCATGTGTACAGCTCAACAAACGGTGATGTAGCATTTGTTCATAATTCTGACGAGAAAAATAAAAGGATAATAATAAGAAAAATAGGGAGACAAAGGAAGATACTGTAAAATGTTTTATAGCAAATGTATAAAATTGCATTGGACTAGAGTTACGTTACATAAATATATAGAAATGCATGTTAATACATACTTCTGCCATGTCAAAGTATGTCAGACATACTTTTTATCTATTTTTTATGCTGTAAACCTTTCCTACAATTCATTTACTTTAAAAAAAAATTCTTTTAAATAAATAATAAAGTTTTTTAAATAAATATTTTTCATTCCACCGATTGCTTAGCTCCTTGAGCAGTTCCTTTCCGGAGTTTAGTGTTACTTTATTTCCGTACAAAATATAAAGTGCTCAAATACAAAGAGAGAAAACATTATTGAACTATTAAATATTATCACAAAAATATAATGTGTTTAAAACTGCTAAGGTATTTTTATAAGAAATCAAAACTTAAAAAAAAAAAAAAACTGAAACGTTCCAAATTTTAAATTACGTCCAAAGGGGCTTTTTTTTAATGATTTACGTGTTACCTTTATTTATTAAATAACATGTTCTTCGTACTTAAACCATAAAATTCAGTTCAACAGCAATATCGCAAAATAATTTTAAAATGAGCATATCTTAAGAATTTCCGATACACAATTCCGCGCAGTGCAGATTAAAAGGTTTTTTCCCCCCGTAGAGTGTTGCCATTGCTCGTTTTTAAATCGTTTCAGTTTGTTCTTCAAAAATTCGCTACAGTTTTACAAAATATGAAATTGATAATAAAACAAATTCCAAATTTGGGCTTCCAGATGCGCATTTTCGGGTGGAAACCTCCGTTATTCAAAATTGGATGGCTCTAGGTACCGTTGTTTTATCACACTTGGAGAAATATACATACATTTATGCAGATTCTGCATTATTTAATTTCTTTAAATATAATACAGAGCTGCAGTATTTGGTGGCAACAGTTTGAAAAGTGATTCAGACTTTTAATGTTTCCGTCGTAAAATCGCTAAAACGAAAACAATAGTTCTTCGGGGACTAAAGCCCCTTTGGACTAAAAAAAAATATTTTAACGATACTCCCAAAAAGATTTGATAAGGCTTTTTTTTACGCTTTTGCTGATTTCGCAGTCTACCAATCTGCTACTGCACTCACTCTTGGTAACCTATTTCTTTCCATCCTTTTTAGCTTTGTTACCAAGCATCATATTTTTCGCAAATACGTCATATAAAATTCAACAGAAAAATTATAAAAATTTCAAAAGCAGTATAGCATCATACATTAAAAATTCCCGATATATTGTTACTTGTTAGAATAAATATTCCTTATTTTTTTCAATCTTTTCTCGATTCATCATATCAATGCTCAGTTTTGCTAGTAGGATGGCTTGCAAAACTATTTTTTTTTAATCTTTTCATTATTATTTTGTCTTTTTATTATTATATTTATTTTTTTTTGGTATAAACTTTATTTATTAAATATCATATTCTTCGCATTTACGCCACATAAAATTTAATTCAACAGCAAAATAAAAAATACTTAACAGTGTATCTTTAAAATCTCCGACAAACAGTCTCGCGCGCTGGAGATAAAAATGTTTTATTTCTTACAGTGTTGCCCCTGCTCGATTTAAAACCTTTGAGTTTGTTAATAAAAAAACTCATTAAAGTTTTACAAAATATGAAATATAATATCTGAAATTCAAAATTTACGCTCCCAGACGCATATGCTCGGGTGGAGAAAAGAATACGATATTCAAAATTTGATGGCTCTAAATACCGCCTTTATATACATACATATATGCAGATTCTTCATTATTTAATTTCTTTAAAACTAACAGGACGATAATATATTTAGTGGCAACAATTTGAAAAGTGATACAGCCGTTTATAGTGGACGACGCAAAATTCCGTTTCGAGATTAAAAGTCCATTCTGGAAAATGGCTTTTTGGGTTTAAATATATACATATGAATAAACATGGTTAAAATATTAAAATACACAATGCGAATGAATAAATAGAAATTTTTTAAATAATTATTTGAAGAACTATAATTCAACCCTGCAACTCAATTAAAATGAAATCCTAAAAAGAAAAAAAAATGTCTGAAAATAATAACTGTAACAAATACGATATGAAGTAAAAATATTTTCAAGAAAGCAAAAGAGATTTTTTCCCCGCTCCCGCAGAATGACAGAGAAACTGAAACAGGTTGTCATAAACTGAGAGATTTTCCAGGTGAATTATTTTTGGCAGTATGTAACAATAAATAAATAAACTGTGTAGAATTTGTCTAAACGCCGAATTTTACAAAATTTGGCTTTTAGGCATAATCTGTGTCGTGGAATCAAAACGCTGTGGTGTCATTACAGAAAAAGCCCGACTTTGTATTAAAATACGCATGTTAGAAAAACTTCACACGTAAATTGAATACGTGAATAGATAACAAAACAAATTCCAAATTCGGGCTTCTTCGAATGGAGGCCTACGTTATTCAAATTATGATGGTTCTAAGTATCGTTGTTTTTTCACAGTGCGAGAAACATACATATAGATTCTTCATTATTTAATTTTTTAAATATAATGCAGGGCTGTAATAGTTGGTGGCAACAATTTGAAAGGTGAACCGACATTTATAGTGAACTGACGCAAAATTCCAAAACGAAATTAATAGCCCTTCTGGGCAAATTGCCCCTTTGGGCTAATAAATTGAAAATTTTAGCGAATCAAGAAATACTTCATCCTTTCAATGAGAATAAATCTTCCTTATTAAAAAAAGAGAGAGACAGACTTGGTTATTTTACTATACGTGTATCATAAGATAAAAATTATCAATGTAATTTTCAAATAAAATCAAGTTCAAAAATCTGATATCTGATAATATTGCAAATCTGAATAAAAATGATAAAACAAAACCTTATCCACAAACTAAAAATTTAATATAATAAAAAAATTGTAAATGTTATTTTATTTTAAGTAGTTAGAGAAACGCGATCACATTAGTGTAAATAAATAGCAACACTTAAGAATAAAGGCACACACATTTTAAATTTCCCTTTGATAGTGAGATATAATATATTCTGAATTAGGATATCAGATACAATTTCATCAACATATACATACAATATATTAATGAAATTATATCTGAATATATGTTGATGAAATACATTAATGAAACTATAATACATTAATGAAATTATATCTGACTGATATAATTTCATTAATGCATTATATCACGAAATATAAGTTCTATTCTTATTTGACACACATAATGGTAACATCTTTCCGTTGTTGAGAACTTGGCAATAACAAAATCCTCTTCACTCAAGCAGTCCATTATAATTCTGCTACTTACTATTTATAGCCATTATACAGATTGAAATCTGTATTATTATATGAGCATATTTCTTGTAAAATTTATTGTAGTACATAATAAAATCAAAGTGATAATATTTTTATTACCAAAAAGTTGTTCATCCCTAGAAGAGTGAGATCAAACACTATTACTGAATTAAACAAAAGTCTATTTCCAGTAAATAATCCAAATTAATTACCTTATAAGTATTATATTAGAACAACAAAAATCTTCGTTTTAAAATAACGCACAATTTAACAGCAAATTGTAAGTAACATAAAATTCTGTCAATCAGTAACTCAAGAATGTTGCACTTGTCAAATCAGAAAAAACTTATTTACTAAGCTAAAACAAAACAAGTGAAAGCCTTTATGCGTTGTTAGCTCTTGTATAAAATGCATATGTAACGTTTTACAAAATTTAAAAATTTTAGTGACTGATTTTCCTGTTTTACTTTTTTAAACAACTGGAGGAAAAAAAAATTTTAGAGCTCGCCAGAAACCTACGAAAAAATTTGCTTTTACAGAGTGAAAGCTTTATTTATTTATATACTTAACCAATAAAGATTCAGCAACTAATTTTAACTTTGAATTTTCTTTCTATGTGTAAAGAATCAACTGCACCCTGACATCAAAATCAAGTTAAATCTTATGCAAAATCATAAAATTAATTGAAAAATTGTGGAAGCGTTTTTATTAATATACTGAAACAAATAAAAATAAAGAAATAAATACCAAAAGAAAATTGATAGCTTTCAAATTTTACATTACGCCCAAAAGGGCGTTTTATTAACGCTCTGTGTGTTACCTTTATTTATTAAATATCATGTTCTTTGCACTTAAACCATAAAATTGAATTCAGTTCCTCGCTTTCAAATCATTGAAATTGTTAATCGAAAATTCGTTAAAGCGGTACAAAATATGAAATCGATAATAAAACAAATTTCAATTTCCAAATTTTGGGCTTCCACATGCCCATATTCGGTAGAAGATTACGTTATTCAAAATTGGATGGCTCTAGGTATCATTGTTTTATCACAATGCAAGAAACATGCATACATTTATGCAGAATCTTTTTTATTTAATTACTTTAAATATAATGCAGGGTTCTAACATTTGGTGGCAACAATTTGAAAAGTGATACGGCGTTTACAGTGATTCAACGCAAAATGCCAAACCGAAATTAATAGCGGTTTGGGGCTAATAAATAAATAAATAAAAATCTAATATGTTTCAGATTTAAATTACGTCCAAAGGGTCGTTTTTTAAAATATTTTGTGTATTACGTTTGTTTATTAAATATCATATTCTTCGCATTTAAAACATAAAGTTCAGTTCAAGAGCAATATTGCAAAATAATTTTTAAAAAGTATATCTTGAGAATTTTTGATACACAGTTTCGCGCGCTGGAGATAAAAATGTTTTTTCTGTATGGCTTTGCTCTCTTTGAAATCCTTGAGTTTGTTAAGTAAAAATTCGTTATAAAGTTTTACAAAATATGAAACCGATAATAAAACAAATTCCAAATTTCAAATTTGGGCTTCCAGATGATAATATGCGGGTGGAAACGTTCAATATGCAAAATTGGACAGCTCTAGGTACCATTGTTTTATCACAATGCAAAAAATATATATATTCATCCAGATTCTTCCTTATTTAATTTCTTTAAATATAATACAAGGCGATAATATTTGGTAACAATTTGAAAAGTGAAACAACGCTTTTAGTGATTCAATGCAAAATGCTAAAACGAACTTAATAGCCCTTCTAGGCAAATTGCCCCTTTGGACTAATACAATACATTTCTCTCATTAAAGAAATACGAGGCGTTAAAAAATCTATTTGACAAACTGACGTAAATAAAAAACTGGAAATACATAAATGCGCATATATAAATACATATTTAGTTAAGCAACTCTGTTTTGGCGATTTTTATTGCTGGCCATTCGCTATCACAAACCACATGTACAAAACTTTTTTTTGAATTATGAACACAATATTAGCAGCTAGCGTTTTTTCCAGTATACATTTGTAGATAACAGATTCACACACACGGCTCCAGAAGTGGCTAAATGATTAGATAACTAACTGAATACTGGGAGTTCGACTGCAAGCAAACGAGCTGGCTACATTTCCCTATACGTAACGATGTTACGACTGAAATGCGGAAATCAGTTATTCTGCAGATTAACTAGGGTGATTCGTTAAAGAGCAGAAAATAATTTCATTTCTCAATAATGTTTTCAATATTATTTTATTTCTCAAATTACAGAGATAATTTGTACATTAACTACTCGACACTCGTTAAAGCGAAAATAAGATCTTTACTGGAACAAAAGCACCATTTCTGTACGCTTAAAGCAGCTGCCTCTTATACTTTTAAACTGTTGACCCTAAATAGGTCTGCTTGCCGTAAAATTCAGCTGTTAGGTTATTCAAAGTGTCACCAATACTTAGATTACATGCACTAGTAAGTGAGCATAATTTTATCACAGGTTCTGCAATTTTATTTCCTTAATTGTAATATTTGGAATCGTTTTAATCCTTGCATTACAGTTCTTTAAATGATTTATTCTATAAATTTATTTGCTAACTGTTTGATTGTATTAATTTAATTTTTTAGGTATAGAAAAATAAATAACGAACATTATGTTAATTCAGGGGTACAGAAACGCTGCTATTGTTCCAGTAAAGATCTTATTTTCAGTTTATAAGGTATTTCTCCCGCCTTCTTAGCATGTCTTTGCGGTGTAGTGGTCAGCACACTCGGCGCGTATTCGAGAAGGCCGTGGTTCGAGTCCCGGCGACGGCATTGCTCAAATTTTTCATGTCTTCTGCTTTCAAAAATACTTAATGTCTCTACAGTAGCGCCTGAACTAAAAAGGTTGGTGGATGATGATTCTCAACCACCAGGATTTGGCGACTGGGTCCTGTAAACCCCAGTCGCCCTTCAAATGATGGAGTATATAAGGTAATTCTCCCGCCTTCATAGCATGCCTTTCTGGTGTAAGGATCAGAAAGATCTCGCCGCGTATTGGAGAGGTTCGTGTTTCGAGTTCCGGCGAGGACATTGTTCTATTTTTCATCTTTTCAAAAAATAACTAATGTCTTTACAAGTTTAATAGGTAATGTACAAAGTGGAGGGAGAGCGAAAGGAAATGAGAGAGACAAATTTTTGAACATTAACGATACGGAAGCCGTTAATGGGCACATTACCTAGGTAAAATGTGGGAAACTTTTGATTCCGCACTTTAACGGAGAAATCAGTTAATCTGCAGATTAGCTAGGTAATGTGCCCATTAACGACTTTCGCAATTTAAAGAGTTACAACGAGAGTACTATCCAGTTTCCCTTAGAAAATCCTGCAATAAGACACCCTTTACGCTACGGAAATAGCTCTTTATGCTTTGTAACATTCAAAGAAGTTCACCCCATAGAAGCACACATATATATTTACCTATAGGTTTATTGGAACTTAATTGCTTACTAGTTTTATTTTGCACACGTATGCATGCACATACTTACACACATATAAAGAGAAAATATACTTCTAGGGATTCCGAAGATTTCCACAGTATGCGTCAAAAACACGTTTAGAGCACAAAATATCTGAAAGCACATTAAAGTTACAGCAATTGCAAACGGTTTGCAGAAAGTTCGAACAAGAATATCTCGAACACGTATACTATCGGCGGATTGAATTATACTAGGGTGTTACGCTCGGATTTTAGAAATCTCTTGTAATTCCATCTGGATTTCTTTTCCTTCCAAGTGCCTTCTCAGCTGCGAGGTTTTTGGATTCGCTTTATTTTTACTATACAGTATTCCACCCAGCTGTTGAAGCTAGCAGCTTATAATTGGATAACGTTCTTGATCTACTTTTTACTTCCTATTTTTAGATATATAAATTTATATACATATAATGATATGAAATGATGTAAGAAACGTTGACTGCGTAGACAAGTATAGGATGATATTTACAGATAGCCGTGGGCGAACAGAATGAGTAGGATGATATTTACAGATATATGTGGTTGAATAGAACAAAATTTTATTGCTGGATAAGTAGAGGCACAATACAGATTCACACATTTTTATCACGAATGCGATATGCACACTACAGTATCGTGTATCTTATATATTTTGAAACAATGAAATAAAGAAGCGCGGGAAGCTCATGTTGCCAGCAAACAAGCGAAGCGGGAGAAAAAGTGGTACGCAACACGAAAACGCAATGCAACTCAAAAGATAATATTGACTTCACAAATTTCTGTAGCTCATAGAACCACACAGGGCATCCTCGAAATATTATAATAGAACTGAAAAGCAAACGGACTAATTATTACATACAAGTATTACAAAACCATCATTTAGTTCGTATGCCCTCCCTGTAAGTTTAACCTATAAAAGAGCTAAAATAATGTAGTATGTGACGCGGCACAAATTCTTTGAAGGGGATGTAGCCAAATTAAAAGAGCTCTTGCGAAATCAAGTTCCTTATTTGTTAGTATTTGCTTTCATATTTTATATTTTACTATTCCTAACAGTTAGTTTAAATTCAGTTGATGGATTAAAAAGTTCGAGTCTAGTGAAATAGATAATTTCTGAATTTTTTTTTTTTTTTTTTTTTTTTTTTTTTTTTTTTTTTTTTTTTTTTTTTTTT